>CM060910.1:207352228-207598911 GCA_030737875.1 Allium sativum | reverse complement strand
GAAAACGAATTTAAAACGATTTATAAAGTACGTTTTAAAAAGGAAATCGACGAAATATATATAATATATATAATGGCCTAAATAGAACGCGCCGCGGCAGTTCGTGAATTTCGACCATTGACTTCGAATTGACGTTGCGGGAGATCCGACCATCAGATTCTCCTGAAACCAGAACCGTTGGGTTCGTATCGAAAATAGCTTTCTAATGAATGTTAGAAATTTGAAATCTAACGGTTGGATTTGGAATTATGTCCAAATCAAATTTTGAAAAGGTCGTCGTACGTGTAGTTCGATGGCCATTGGTGGAAATCGACTGTATGGGCCTTGATAAAATTATTAAAAATATCTATAATTTGTGTAAAATCATAAGAAATGATTTGGGAAAAATTGGGATGCAAAACCCCACATTTGAAAAGATGAAAATAGATTTTTATCGAAATGAACTAGTTTTGAACTAGAATTAAAAATCAATTTATTTTTGAAATAAATAAATTGAATTTGAAGTGGTTTTAAAAATAATCAGAATTTCCAATAATTGAAGTGGAAATGGATTTGAATCGAAACTATCTTCGGAATATTTCGATGTTGGATTTCGTGATTATACAGATATGGTTGTGGAGATTTGAAGGATATTGTTATATCGTTATTTCCAATACGATATTTGTTGGTGGCAGAATTTGATATTGAATATAAGCCAGTATATTTTCTATTCAGAGTCTCGTATTTAATATCAAATGTGATTTGGGTTTGTCGTGAATCATGTTTTAGGTGACATTGGTTCTTTAACCCAGTTAAAGATAGGATATTGATTTTTGTGAAGATTAAAACTAAGTGGAGCTTTAACGAATCTTTAATTAGATTGAAATGTGAATTGATAATTTAAATTATCAAATCTGAAAAGTGATCGAGAATGGAGTGCCACCAGTTTTGCTCCAAAGCGATAGTTAAATCTTTAATTAGATTTGAACGTGAAATGGTAATTAATTTTACCAATAACACCGTGGTGTTAGACATGGAGTATTACCAGTTTTGCTCCTTGGGATATATAGGTTGGGATTGGGAAATAAAATAAATAATTACTTCGGTGTGGTTCGCTAATCCCGACTAGTTTGAAATGATATCCAAAGGAAGATTAAAGAATAAATTTAGAAGAATTTATCTTTGATAAAATTAATGGGAACCTTTCCCTAAGAATGTCATTTTGTGAATAAAAGAATATTCTGAATTGGAATGAGACGTTTGTTGTGTTTGTGTTACATTTGTTTATTATATACGTGGGTTATTCAGAAAGACCGGGTTTATACCCATTCTGAATAACTGATTCGGCGATAAGTCGAAGATGAAGGCGGTGGTTGAAGACAGGAAGTCTTCACATCGTTTGGGTGATTACTGATGATCTTGATTGGGCTGTACACCCAAGATGAGGGAATCAGTTAGTGATCGTCCAGACGTACTTGGAGATCGATGGATATGCGAGGAAAGTGCCTCCGGTTTCGTTTAGACCCAGAACGAACTTGTAAGTGGACTGTGTGTCTGACATTGGATTTTATTCTGAGTTGATTGATCTCTGTTAAATATACATCTGTTTGGCGGTAGAGAATTTATTCTCTTGCTTAGCGCCCTTCTCTAAGACGTACGAGCTCAGAGGTTGTATATCGATGGACATCAGTCGCATGGAGTGAATTGCCAGTGTGGCACGCGTAAGTGGCAATTGATCAAGGCTTCTGTTGAAAAGCAAAGTCTTTTGGTTGATGATCAGAGCACGGCCTATGTGGCACAACTTTGTGTATAGCGTGAATTCGCGAGCCTCACACCTCGGTATGAGTCAAAAACGGGATAGTGACTGCAGGGAGAGCACGACGTATCTTTCTAGGTATGGGTGGTGTCAGTGCTTAAATTTGCTGACATTTATATACTTTTCACCTGTGTGGTTGTTGGATGCGAGGCGCCTCGGATATAGGTCTGTTAGGACCGGGAAACGTGTGTTCAGGAATAATTAATCCTCAAAAGTAAGAGAGGACCGACCCTGAAGATCTAAGGATCATAGTGGGGTCCTGGGACATTTGCTAGAGTGTCTCGAACGGAGAGGAGCTTGCCCCTTGCCTGGACTCATGATGGAAATCCAATTTCCAATACGTGATATTGCGGTTTTATTTGTAGAACCTAGTATGGCGACATAGTAGTGGGTAGCTATGCCGCCTATGATTGATACTTATGATTGAAATTATTTTGACACTATACACTTATAGTAATATCAAATAATGTGTTTTTGACGTACCAAGCATGTTTGGCTATTATAAGGGAAAACCCTATCCTCCGGCTTGCATTGCATTGTGTGATGGGACCTGGGTCTTATAATAGCTTCATTTTTCGAAAAAGCTTTGCGCTGTTTTGTTATATGCACTAGTGTTCTTGGGAGGAAACCTGTTCCGTGTTATACGGCGTGGTCCCTTGAATTACTCTCCTTTAAAGTAAAGTTTTAAATAACTGTTTTAGTTCTCACACCAGTCACATGACTGACCTGGAGTTTATTGTTTTAACCTAAACTCTGGGTGCCCTTATTTTCCGCACGAACAGCTAGTAGTTTTCGTTTTGCAGATTTATATTCACAGGATCCTGATTTACAGTTGAAACGATGCTCGGAAAGCTCTGTATCCGTGTATCACTTTCAATTGTGTTTTATATTATTTTTCCGCTGCTATGTAATTTATTGTAATCTCTGATATTTGTCGAATGTATATTTATTCATACCATGTATATTCTTGTATCTGATGGAATTGTTGTAATATACAATGAAATGTTCTTCTGTCTGCGTTCCGATGTGTGTTGTTCTCATCTCAATCCGGGCTTTCCTTACCGGGGGAGTTCGGGTCGTTATAAAAGACCACTTGAGAAGCTGGGAAGGAAAAAGGATAGAGGTAGTGAAACAGCAAATATGAGGACTGTTAAATTGTGAGATAAAAGATTATCATAGAAAAGCAAATCACATCAGTAGGAAAAGGGGCAAAAGCGAATCGAAATCGGCAAGGTAGACTCAATCGAAATTGTCAGAGGCGCTCGATGTCTCTTCAACGATGGATGGACCGTTGTCACGAAGGTTGCGGAGGCGTAAAAGACCTAATCGGATCCATTGGCTTGGGCAAGAAGTCGATATTTTCTTTTTGGATCTAATTTGGAGAAGGAGGAATCATTTCAGAATAGGCGGTCATCGAATCGAAAAGTGATTTTGTTTAGCATTGACCAAATGAAATGGTTTCGCTCTTGATCTAGGATCCAGCACGCTAGACGCGGTCATCAAAAATTTTCAATCTTCCCGCTTAAATTTTGATCTAGGTGCAGTACACGAGAGCCAAAATTTGTTTTTTCCACCTCAAGTTTCCTACTTTCTTCTGTGCTGACAGTTAATGTCCGTAAATTTTTCATTGATAATAATAAAAATTTCACCAAAATACATAGAATTAAATGTTATAAGTTGAATTAAGAAAATAAAAACATATATTAAATACGATATGGATTTCTTGAGAATTAATTTTTATTAAAATATTAAATATTACTTAATTATTAGTAATAGTTATTATTAATTATTATTTATTTCTTCTTAGTTATAATTGAATATAAATTATTAAAAGTTTATTATGTATATGTTGCTAATTATTAATTATTAAACACATAACATTGACTATTGAAAAATAATTACTATTTATTAATTATTAAGTACTAACTGTTTAGTAGTAATTATTATTTATTAATGATTCCAAAGGTTATTGCCAACTGTCAATTATTCTTTAATATTAATATTATTAATTATTAAATATTAGATATTATTTATACTTAACATGCCTCTACTACAATAAGCAGAAAAAGAACTGTTGAAAATAGATTTATACAACTTTCTAATAAAATCGTTTTAATTATTAATTATCAAAAATTAATAACTAAATATTAATTCTTGATTTTTTTTAATTATTATTAATGATTACTTTCTATTAATTAATTGTTAAACATTAGTTATTAAATAATTAATAATAATAATATATTATACTAATTATTAAATATTAAAAATTATTTACTAATTATGTTTATTGCAACTGCACAAAATGTTAGTTGTAATAGAAATCTATCACAACTGGCAAAACAAGAAAGTTGTTAAAAATACGTTTATTACAACTGTGATTTTACCACCGTTGTATAGGTTGTGAAAAATATGTTTATTACAACTTTAGGGAAATGACAGTTGTAAAAAAACATTTATTACAATAGTTATTTTACCACCGTTGTGAAATTAAAGTTGTAATATGTTGTTTTTGTTATAGTGGATGTTAGGGAATGGATGCAACACCATTGCACTAAGCACACTTATAGAAATATATGCATATTTAGGTTGTTTGCATACATGATGCATCACTTATTACACCTACATGCTAGGGTAGAGCACACTTTAGTGGGTCTGCATTTCATAATCACTGCGAGTCATGGATGCTTATGGATGAATTATAAATGACACGGGTCTATAACATGGATGTTTCATGCGAGCTGTACTTTTCGCCCCTTAAACAGATTTCGGAACGAAATCTATTTTAAGGGGGAAAGAATGTAACACCCCGTAAAATTCATATGTATTAGTAAATAGATTACATAATTAAAAACAAGCAATTAAATGATATGGATGGAAAATGATATTTTGCAGCTTTAGGGATTTGGCAACGAAACTCTTTTAGTTGGATTTGTGGCAAAATTCTGAATCGTTTTCATATAAAATATGCTGAATGGTACAGTTTACGCAGAATATACATATATATATATATAGTCGCATAAATATCATATATATTGCCCAAATAATAATTTAAAATAAAAAAGGGAAATTCTAATTTGAATTTGAGATAAGGTCAAGGGGACAACATACCTTGTAATTATGGAATAACACAAAAAGAATTGGAAACATATTAATAAAAAGTAACAACTTATCAATCGAGAAAATTTGGGCATCCCAGCCGAAGGGGTGTCGACCGCTAGTCAGCTGGCTGGCCCAATTCTGGCTAAGTGGATTAGGGTTTTCTTAGAGGATATGTTTATATTGATGGCTCGGATTAAATTTTATTAACCCGACGGCTCCGGCTCACACGAGCAAGTATAAATAACCCCTCAAACCCCACACTAGAAACCCTAATTAATCTAAACCTCTGCCTCCATGGTCCTGAATTCCATAGAAAAATAAATGGAAAAAGGGTGAAGGTTCTTCTACTTCTCTACCTCCATTCTATATCTCTCTATTTTAATTTATATCAGATTAGGAAGTTGGAATTTAGCACAAAAAAAAAATATAAGAATCTAATTATATGTTCCTTATATTTATATTGTTAAGAGATCAATCAGAGCTCGCTTGAACATTGAGAACCGTCGCAGATCTTAAGATATCTATCACATCTCCACTTAATTTTTGAGTGGATTCTAGTTTTGCTTAAGGGCATATTCATATTATTATCAGTTTTCTATATGAATTTTTATGCCTATAAAGATATGGTTATGCGATAAGAAAACATGAAAAATCCCCAAATCTTCTACTTTGTAATCACGTAGGAAATTATCATGTTGTATTTTGGTTTTTGTAATGAGTTAAGGTAAACATGAGTATTGCATTGTTATCTATATTTTATGCAATTCACCGCTATTATCATTTGATTTGACCTAAAAAGGTTGGGGTTTTAATTGTTTCATAATTGAATTGGGTTTGGGTCCTAATTTAGGTGTAAACGCATTCATAAATTGGAATATGTCAAATGCGAACATTTTTGGGTGTATAACACCACAAAAAAAAGGTGGATTGGGTGAAATATTGATTGGAAACATACATATGTAAATACATGAAATGCTCTACTTTTAATTTAATATTGAAATCTTCTTCTACATGCCTAGGATACAAGTTGTATTTGTTGCTATTTATGATATGTTCATTATGCCATCATGATATGTTATAGCGGTAAAATATGGAAAGACTTAAACTTGTATGTCTTAATTTGACAAACGACAATTGCCATCCGAATTAGAATGTTTCCCTGTTTATATGAATGTTACGTTAATTTGAAATGTCCCCTTAACAAATATACATATATATTTGTTTGCTTATGTGTGCATATATATAGAATGACTTATGTATATATATATAGTGACACAAAGACACGAGGTTAGCTTCCATTTGTGGTAGAAGCATGCCCGGAACCGACCGACATATCCAGCAACCACAAGTAGGACCACCTAATGTGAGATGTCTAGGTGCCATAGGCCATTCATAAAATTAGTACACTAGATACAAGGTTAAACCGACATGTAGTAGAAGCCTGCCAGGAACCGACCGGCATATCCAGCATCGACAAGTATATGGGTTAATGTGAGAGGTCTAGTGTGTACATATATATATATTATATATATAAGTTGATGTGTGAAAATAAATAGGCTTACTACGCCTTAAGAAGGTCTTAAGTGGCCGACTCATCTCTTTATCTAATTCGGGTCTTAAATGGTTAGGACTAGGACCCCTCCGAAGATTTATTCCTTGGCGAGGAACCCAAGTCATGGGACCTACCCTTATTAGTATTAAGGTAAGTCTTTGGGCCCTCCTTCTTTAAAAGTGGTTAGGCATAAAATGGTTAACGGAGTAGGGTAGTTCACGGGAGATGTCCACTTCCTCTAGAAGCATGTAAGGGCTCAACTAGGGACGGGTTGGTAATTAAAGGATATGTGGCCCTTGCATACTCACCAGCTGTCTAAGGGAAGTCTTAAGTGACATAGGTGTTGTGACACCCCACGTCCGTTAATGTCACTCGCTAAGAGAATGCGTTAAGTTTCATGAAGCGTTATAGGTAAACAAAAACAGAAACATTATAAGAAAGATATAAAATAGCAGCGGAATTTAAAACTTTTATTAAGCAAAAAACATCATGGTTAAAAACATAGTTACATCATAAGTCTAAAATGCATAAAACCCAGTGCATCAATTTAAAACTTTTGTCTTGTACTAAAATAATCAGAGTACAGTAAACATGAAAAGTGCATAATCCCCAAAAGCATAGCCATAGTTGAGAAGATATGAAATCAAGTAGTACATCTAAGCATCTTCAAGGAGAACGAAAGCAAAATCCTGGTCAAGCTCGAGTATTCCCACCCTGAGAACTGGGGGGGTTGGGGGGGGGGACGAAAGAGAAAGAAGAGGAAACAAAATGGGTCAGACATAAAGTATGGCGAATCCAGTTACTTTTAGCATATAAGTAAGTAAAAGCATCATGACATACATATAAGCTGGATAAGCGAGATAACAACATGTACGGTAGGTATGACAAGGTAAATAGGATAAACAGGATAGAACCAATAGCACTTCCCTAACACTTTCTTCCTCTACACCAATACTAGTATCATATGAACAAGATGATCCCCAACAAGACAGTAAACTTAGGCGTATTTATAGTGAGAGGTTTTACCCCATACAATAACAGGCCGCCCAACTGAACATACTGGTGTTACCCACAAGGATATTAATGGGCTCCTAAATAGGAGAGACTAGATGTACCCTAATTACTACCCCAATCGATCATCTCCCTACTCCGTAGATACCCTGTGCTGGCCCAACAGTAGGATGTATCACTCCCTAAAGTGACAACCCTTCGTTTTCAGGATGTGCACAACCATATCAACTAATTCCACGACGTCTTATCCTCCCTTGTCCGGACCCATGCACACACATGACTAAGTCGGAATGCGCCGCCTGCACCATCCCCTCTTTTGGATCTCTTACAATCAGCGCGGTAAGCGTGCCCCGACTCCGACCTAGTTTGGAGTACTCGTTTGATACCAATATATGGGTTACTGTCTGAAACGGGTCCCACACATAAGATGATACATGCTTCCCCTAGGGTTGCATCCCCACTACTTGGATTTCCACAGGTTATGCCATGCCAGTGTAACAAGATTGCATAACCCCAATAGGGTAAGTTTGTGGGCCTATATATAAATATTACCCACCACCCCAAGTTATACTTAACCCTCCCACTGTTCCAAGTTAACTTAACCCCTACTCAAGTCAACATGTTCATGTAATCCCTATAGATTCAAATAGGCTAAGTATTACAAGTTCATTACCATATACTCATTTATGGTTATGATGCGTTAGACCTCCCACATTAAGCCTACAACTTGTGGATGATGGATATGCCGGGCAAGTTCGGACAAACTTCTTCCATAAATCAGACTTAACCTAGTGTCTTAGCCTGTTACGTGTTTATACACTTAGACCCCTCACATTAGATACACCACTTGTGGTTGCTGGATATGTCGGTCAGGTCCGGGCAGACTTCTACCACAAGTGTAATCTAACCTCGCGTCTAAGTGCGGTAACAGTTTCTAATTACTGTAAATCTGGGCATTTTCACTATTAACCAATTATTCCTATTTTATTATAGCTTTTCATGCCCTTTTTCCAAGTTATATTCATCATGTACCATATGCCCCAAATTAAGGTCTTTAATCACAATTTTGGTTTATGCCCCAAATCCACATTTATGTTTTCAGTTCAAGTTATGCTCAAATTTCCCAATACAAGTTATGCCCCAATCTTAACGTTTTCCATGCTTTCGCATATTTCAACGGTATGCCTAGGCTCGAAGGTAGTCTGACTATAAAATAAAAAATGGAAAAGAAGAAGGGAAGAGAACAGAAATAAGAGTAATAACAAGATAGATATAGAGTGATAGAAATAGGCATAGTAACTGAATAAGCATATAGTGACAAAATTGGACATAATGACAAGACAGGCAAAGAAGAATAGATCTGATGAACATGTGATAATAGAACTGATCAGGCATAGTGGTATGATCATAAACAGGCAAGATGAGATCTAATCAGTGAATTAGATATACAAATATTGATAGATCTGACATGATTCCCTTAGTTACAGGCTTAGATCCAATTCATAACATGTCAAGGTTAACTGACATGCACATGTTATGGCAGATCTGATTTGATTCAAATAGTCATAGACTTAGGTCCAATTTATAGACCTGTAAAAATAACTTTTAAGTGTTTATATCTAAAAATAACGTAGACTCATAGAGAATGGATTTAAGAAAATCGAGGAAAGTGTGTTGATGCTGAATCAGTGGTCTTCGAATATGTATGAATCATTATTGCTGAAGAAAAGGCTAATTTAATCTGAGTTAGAGCAGCATCTCATTGTCGCCATTGATTTAGATGCTAAAACATTGGGTATAGGGTCTTATTTATAGCCATCAGCCAATGAACAAAGCCAAGGATTCGGTCCACGTTTAGAACCATGAATCTATCCAGATCTGTATGGGGATTGACCCCCCTTTAGTGTGTCGACCTAGGGGTCGACACCCCCTTGATGGGGTCGACCCATGGGTCGACACCCATAGGTGGGAATTTTCCCGCTCCCCTTTCTGCTGATTGATTTTGAATTTTGAATTTATTTTATTCATATATAAGTGGCTTATATATTTATAAACTTCAAACCTTACGGTGTCCATTTTATGCAAACTCGGAGTCTATCTTAAGCAGAATTCCGAGATGAATGCAATGGCGCAGTCCGTTTCACTTAATTCCCAATATATAATTAAGTATTCTTTAGTTTATCATTTTAATGTGTTATAAATTACGAGGTGTTACATTCTCCCCTACTTAAGAGATTTCGTCCCCGAGATCTCTAAGTGAAGAAGAATGTATATCCTAACATCCATCATCCATCTAATCATCCACTAATCACAGACATCCATTGTCCTTAAAATATTACTAATTCTTATATGAACATATGCAAAGGTGTGTGTATATTTCCTTATACTAATGCGAAAGATCAGGCAGTATACTGATTCAGTAGACCTCCTTAATGCAAGGTATGTTAGTGCCATGAATCCAACATGTATGCAAATAATCCTATTATATCATGTAAGTTCTATATGTGTGCACAAACATTCATCCAAATGCAACATCCACATGATTATACACCCACTTTCATCCATCGAAAAGAAGAAAAATGCACACACATCCATATGCATTATGAGAGTGATTGAGCCGATCTAGTGTCTAATGTGTGTGTATATGCATCCACAAGCAACCAATAGCAAGAAATTGCATCCACTTGCATCCATCAAACATAACATGTCTCAAACACATGTTTACATCCATGGGATTCCTACCTAAAGGTCGAAGATTCGATTGATAGGGCATACTCAAATGATAGAAACAAACATGAATAAAAGCTTTGGAAAAGAAGTTATGAACATACCATTGAAAAGAAAAGGGTACGAAGCGTGAATTTTGTCTTCAATGTCCTAAGTTGCATCCTCTTGGTTATCTCCTCACTGAAATTTTATCAATTTGACCTATCGGTTGCATAGCCTCTTAACCTCCGATCCAAGAATACGGGTAGGAACTCGTCTAACTGTCACCTCCCGTTATACCTCTACATCCTCAAGCATACTCAGCTCACTACTTCTGCAGTATCGTGCAAACACTTCCGTAAATGAGAAACGTGGAAAACTTCATGAACGCCAGACAGTCTATCTGGTAGTTTTACTCTATAGGCCATTCGGCCGATCCTTTCTATTATGGGAAATTGAAACGAACCGAACTTCCCCGTTCTCCAAAGAGAAGAGAAAAAACGGATTGTAATGAGAATACGACCAATCAGAACACAAACAGAAGAACATTTCATTGCTTATTACAACAATTTCATCAGAATACAAGAATGTACAAAGTATGAATAAATATTACACATTTACCAAATATCAGAGATTTACAAGTTACAATGCAGCGGAAAATAATACAAAACACAACTGAAAAGAATATATGGATACAGAGCTTTCCGAATATCATTCCAGCTGTAAACCAGGATCCTGTGAATATAAATCTGCAAAACCAAAACTACAAGCTGCCCATGTGGAAAATAGGGGCACCCAGAGTTTAGGTTAAAACAATAAACTCCAGGTCAGTCATGTGACTGGTGTGAGAACTAAAACAGTTATTTAAAAATTTACTTTAAATCAGATATATCAAGGGACCACGCTGTATAACACGGAACGGGTTTCCTCCCAAGAATACCAGTGCATATAACAAAACAGCGCAATGCTTTTTGAAAAAATGAAGCTATTATAAGACCCATGTCCCATCACACAATGCAACGCAAGCCGGAGGATAGGGTTTTTCCTTATAATAGCCAAATATGCTTGGTACGTTAAAACAAATCATCTGATACTATTATAAATGCATACTATATAAAACAACTTCAAATATAAATGTATCAATCCTAGACGGCATGGGTACCATATATCATGTCGCCAATACTAGGCTCTACAATCAAAACCGCAATTGTCACATATTGGAAGTTGGATTTCCGTCTGTTAACCAAGGCAAGGGATCGTCCTTACCGCTTCGAGACAATCTAGCCCATGTCTCAGGACCTAGACTCAGGTGGGCACTTGGATCGTCATGGTCGGTCCACACGGAGTGGATTAAAATGCCTAAACACTGCGTTTCCCTGCCCTGTGGGGCATAAATCTGGTCTGTATAAAGACCATCCATCGGCTCCGCAGAGACCGAAATAACCGAGGCGCATCACTATCCATCATCCACATAAGTAAAACGTCAGGGCTTGTAAAACGCTAACACCACTCCTAGCTAGAAGGAAACGCATGTCCTCCCCGATGTCCTCTCCCGTTTCTGGTTCACACTGGGGTGTGAGGCTCACGAATTAACGCTACACAAAGCTATGCTATATTAAAGCCATGCTTTGATCATCAACCACAAGACTTTTCTTTTCAACAGAAGCCTTGATCATTTGCATCTCATCATGCCACACAGGCAAATCACGCTATGCAACCGATGTCTATCAATCACACAGAATGGAATCCAATGTCAGACACACATCCATTTACAAGTTCGTTCTGGGTCTGAATGAAACCGCAGGCACCTTATTCATCGTCCCATATGTCCGATACAGGATAGAGAGGTCCTCGCATATCCGGTCGATCTCCAAGTACGTCTGGTGTAACAACACGAATTTTTAAATAACATGTTAAAACAAGAAATCAGGGCAGAATTAAATCATAAGTTAAGAATCAATGGGAACGAGTTACGCCATTGTGTTCGTCTCGAAATTCTTCTTGAAAACGAGTCCGAAATTTCGTAAATCGGAGTCCGTATGACCAAGATATGGCCCATAGAAGATTTCAGAAAAATTCAAAATTCGGCCCGAAATTCAAATTCAGCCAGAAGCAGATTGGGCGGGAAAATTTCACGCCCAGCCCCAGGTCGACTGGGGGGTCGACCTGCCCCCCCCCCTCGACTGGGGAGTCGACCTGGGAGTCGACCTCCCTGGTCGGACCCTGTTGCTCTGGTGCACCAGTTTGCTCCTTTGGTCTGTTTACTTGGCCTGTAACGGGATTTGATGGTTCAGATCTAAATTAGGGTTAATCCTATGGCCTAAACTAGTCTCTACACCTATAAAAACACCCTAATACCTAGCCTAAACCACCACAAATCATCCTAACAACTAAATTCTGCCAAAATGCTCCCTAATCATGGCCTCCATCTTCATCTTGAGAGCTTCTAAGGCAAAAAGGAGCCATCTTTCTTCATCGAATCAAAGGAGCTACTTATTCTCAAGGCTTATAGTGTTGCTACATCATTCCTAGAGCTTCTACAATGTCTCTATCTTGTTCTATTTGGTTCTAGTTCTCATAGCCACGCTTTGTAAGCCCCACTCTACTCTTAGATTTAAACTATGAAATTAATATGAACATGTAGTAAGTTGAAATGGGATTTTTGGTGTAATACTTATCTCGGGCTATATTTGTATGCATAGATCCATTTATGACTCTTTTGATCTATGATTGTGGAACTATCATGAACCTAGTACCGTTCATCTTGATTTTTAGGTAGAAAGCTATGAGCTTTGTTTGGGAATTATGCATAATGCAACATAGAACCCCTCATAACCTTGATGTTAACTTGCCTATGATGTTGAACTACATGCTACCCACAAGTTTATCACCCTATGTCAACTATTATCATGTTTCACCTTTGCCTGTGATGTTGAACTACATGCTACCCACAAGTTTATTTGCTAATTTTGATTTCATGCATGTTTTGAGGCCAATAATCCTATATGCTAGTTGTGATGAACACCTTTGCCTCAAATATCATCATGTTTAACTTATGACCAACTTTACCACCTTATGCCCATCTTGGTCATATTTCTATGTTCCTTGATTCACTTGTGTTGATGCGAATTTATGTGCGAATGGCAATACGTTATGGGTAGTTAGGCAAACTTGAAATGACATGAAAAACATGACTTGAAAATGTGACATGAAACTTGATTATGCTTGAAAACTTGAATATGGTCATGACATGTAGAAAACCATAAAGTGGCCAACTCGAGGTTGGGTTGAGTTTGTAGCGTAAATCTGCCCGGAACCGCTCGGCAAATCCAGCGGCTACAAACTATAGGACCCAATGTGAGAAGTTGGTCACATCGCGCTTGAAACCCGAGGTTAGACTAGGTTGTGGTGTAAAGCTGCCCGGACCCGCCCGGCATATCCAGTAACCACAACAAAGTCTAATGTGAGAGGTTGGGTGCATTAAATTAATTAATGCCACATGTTAGGGTTAAGTCATGAACCACTTGGATACACTTAACCAACTTGATACATGACTGGATAGGGTTAACCACACTTAACCCGTTAGAAACCCTAGTCACGTGGTCCTTTTCAGCAGTAACCCTCTTGGATGTATCACGATACCCTAGGGATGAGGCTAGGGTGGGGCACGATTACTGGGTTGATTGTAAGCGACCAGAACGATGGCTGAGTAGGTGCGCCGGTGTAGGTTCAGGCGGACTATGGTCGTACACATAGTCCGGAGTTGAAAAAGCAGACACGGGCACCAGTAGGTTTAGACTGTGTGTGCTTGATTCGTGTCAGTGGTTGGCACCCTAGGGCTTGATACACCCTAGGGTGGACCTAGCACAATTTGACTACATTTCGTGATTGGGCCGTATGACACCGACACTCGACGAGTTAGGCTTATAGGGAGCCGATCGACTAGACCGTGTAGTTGGACCCCGACTTGGGTCACCTCATGATATTGGGCTAAGGGATCATTTCTTGTTTATACTTGACATGGGTTAGAATACTAGTACTATTGGTGCAAAACTAAACCTTGTATATGTGATGCCACACTTGATCTACCTTGTTATCTATTTATCATGTCAGTTAGTTACCATCTTTATGTTTCATCTCAGTTTCTCATGTTTAGTTAACTTCATTAATTTTTATACTAATAGTAGGTAGGACTTACCAGTCTTTATGACTTACCCTTTTTCTTTCGCCTCTTTTCTTCCGTTCCCCCCCCCCCCCCCCCAGGTTCTCAGGGAGGGAACACTAGTGCTTAGCTTGGACATTTGGCTTGCTTTCTTGACAGCTCATGTACGGTTTGGATTTGAGCTTGCTATTGCTTCACCACATCTATCTTAGGAATAGTTTACTTTATGTTATTTTCAGTTTATGCTTTCTAGACTTGTGGTAGTTGGAAAATAATGACTAAGTACTTTGATGTAAGTTGACTATTTGGTTTTGAAATGGTTAACTATGGTTTTTAAATTTCTACCGCTGCTTTACTTATTTATTTATCTATGTTCTGTCTTGTGATATCTCTGTGCATGTTTACCTAGACAACACCCCTCCAAAGCTAGTGCATTCTCTCGTGAATGGCCCTGGCGGAGGTGGGGTGTTACATTTGGTATCAGAGCATGAGGTTTTACTAGACCAGACAAAAGTTTTAAAAACCCTTTTGAAAAACTATTTTCAAAACCAATTAAGTATTTTTCCAAGGAAAGACTAGTTTATTTTAAAAGGTTATTCCCCAAAAAGCCATTAGCACTATCCTTCGTTTCCTCGTTCTAAATCTATCTTTTCCTTTTTCAGCATGGCCGATCTTAACCTTCCTGAGGGAGTAACCATACCCAGATGGTTCCGAAGGTACTTGGAAGCTAGGGCCAACGATGCGGGCCCAGCAAACACTCCCACTCCTCCTCCCGTACCTGAGGTTCCTCCTCCTCCTCCTCCTCAGCGCCCACAAGCGGATTTCGCAAAGATTTGCAAGGACTTTAAGGCGATGGGTGGCAAAATATTTGTTGGGACAGAGACTTATGTTGAGGCAAGAAACTGGTTAAAGGAAACTGAATACCTTTTTGCTATCTATGATGTAGAAGATCGTAGGAAAGTTCTGTTGGCAATATGGCTATTGAAAGAGGAAGCTGCTTATTGGTCGGAAGTCACCAACGCTACTAGACCTATAGAGACTTGGGCCGACTTTAGGATGAGGTTTGGGCTTAAGTTTCTATCATCTGCTGAGGAGAATCTGCAAATGGAGAAGTTTATATCTTTGAAGCAAGGGGACATGACCGTGAGGGAGTATGTGAATAAGTTTAACCAGCTTGCTCGATTCGTTTTAGACATGGTTAACATACCTCAGAAGAAGGCTCTACGCTTTGCTCGAGGATTGAATGAGCCATTGCAAGGATTGTCCATGTCTCATATACCCATGGGGGCCACTTTTGAGAGCTTAGTTGATATGGCCTTACTTCAAGGAGATGATAAGAATGGCAAGAAAGAAGTTAAGCTTAATGAGACTCAAACCAAGAAGGCGGACTCCAAGTGGGGAGGCAACTAGAACAACCAGAGCAACCAGAACAATAAGAACAACAAGAACAACAAGGGTAACAAGGCCAACAACAACAAGGCAAGGGAGACAAGGAAGTGCAACTTCTGTGGGATCACTGGACACATAGCCAAAGATTGTAGGAAGAAGAAGAGGAAGTTGGGAGAATGCTTTCATTGTGGAGAGTCTGGACACTTCAGTAAGGATTGCCCAAAGAAGCAAGGACAGGGGCAAGGACAGACTCAGCGGGCAGGACCTTCTGGAGGGCAGATACATGCTCTCAACACTACTCCAGCTCCAGACCGAGGTAGTATTTCTGTAGAAAGCCTTGTTTACATTTCTGGTTTTCCTGTTCGAACTTTATTTGATTCTGGCGCATCGCATACCTTTATTTCTTCTGACAATGTTGAAAGTTTGCACCTAAGAACTACTCTAGTTGAGGATCCCGTTAGTGTTTCAAATCCAATTGGGGGTTCCGCCCATCTATCTATGATTTGTATGGATTTGAGGATTTCTATCTTAACCGTAGAATTCACATGTAATGCTTATGTTCTCGGGTTCATGGGATACGTGTTGATTTGGGGCATGGATTGGTTGTCCAATTATGGAGCCATTCTCGATTGTGAGCATAGGGTAGTGAGGCTTATGACTCACCTTGGCAATACCCTAGAGATTTCTTGTAACCCTCTGGATCCCGTCATGTTATGTTATCTTGAATCCCTCGACTCGTCTATTGACAATCTTCAATCTGTGAGGGTGGTCCGAGAATATCCTGATGTTTTTGATGAGGTGAAGGGGTTACCCCCTAAACGCGAGATAGACTTCCGTATTTATCTTGTTGATAATGCCAAGCCAGTTTCATTGCCTATTAGGCACATGGCCCCGCGAGAAAGAAGAGAGCTTAGCAAGCAAATCAAGGAGTTGCTTGTGAAAAATTTCATTAGGCGAAGCATTTCTGAATGGGGTGCTCCTGTGGTATTCGCTACTAAGGCGGATGGTTCGCTTCGTCTATGTGTTGATTATCGTGAGTTAAACAAGCTGACAAAGAAGAATAGGCACCCGTTACCGAGGACTGATGATCTCTTCGACCAGCTTGTTGGTGCTTCTGTTTTCTCTCTGCTCGATCTAGCCACCGGATTCCATCAGCTTAGAGTGGCTGAGGATAGTATTGATAAGACTGCGTTTAGGACTCCAGATGGAATCTTCGAATGGCTTGTCATGCCGTTCGGTTTGACCAATGCACCCGCATACTTCGTTGATTTGATGAGTAGGGTGTTTAGGGAGTTACTTAACAAGTTTGTGGATGTCTTCGTGGATGATATTCTGATCTTCTCTAAGGACGAGGAAGAGCATGCTCTCAAGGAGGTTATGGATACGCTTAGAGCTCATTAGTTAAAAGCCAAGTTCTCCAAATGCCATTTTTGGAGAAGGGAAGTTCGGTTCCTTGGGCATATAGTTTCTAAGCAAGGCATAGCTGTGGATCCCGCTAAAGTAGTGGCGGTACAAGACTAGAAAGTTCCGAAGAATGCAACTGAAGTGAGAAGCTTTCTCGGTCTGGCAGGATTTTATAGGAAGTTCATTAAGGACTTCGCTAAGATTTCAGCCCCTCCCACTAAGTTAACGAAGAAGAACTTAGTCTTTACATGGGACTTTGAGTGTGATCTTGCTTTTCAAAGGCTCAAGAAAGCCCTCACCACAACTCCAGTTCTAGCATTACCCGATGGAGGGAAGTTGTTTACTGTGTACACCGATGCATGTGGCACGGGATTAGGCGATGTCCTGATGCAAGAAGGGAGAGTGATATGCTTTGGGAGTAGGCAACTCAAGGTTCATGAGAAGAACTATCCCACTCATGATTTGGAGTTGGTGGCGATCGTCTTTGCACTCAAATCTTGGTGCCATTATCTTCTAGGTGAAAGGTTTGAGTTATATATTGATCACAAGTTTCTCAAGTACCTCTTCTCGCAGAAAGATTTGAATCTAAGGCAGCAGAGGTGGATGGAATTCTTGGCATCATATGACTTCGATATAGCTTATACCCCTGGCAAGGGTAATGTTGTGGCGGACGCGCTAAGTAGAAAAAGGGTGACTTTGAGTCCCTTGTTTGTTGAGATGAGGAGCCTAGAGTTCTTGGCAACCTTAGATTTTACACCTGCTGTTGAGTCATGACTGGTTCGTTAGCATCCCTTGAGCTTAGGCCTACACTTCTTGATCAAATTGGGGCTTTACAGAGGGAAGACCCGAAGATAGTCGAGGTCATGGACAAGTTGATTCGTGGTGAGACGTCAAGTCACCACGCTAGATACACTATTGATGACAAGGGATGGCTAAGGCGTGATGGAAGACTATGTGTCCCACAAGTGGGAGACTTAGTAAATAAAGTTCTTGAGGAGGCGCATCACTCGAGGATGACCATACATCCCATAGGGGATAAGATGTACCGGGATATGAAGCGCATTTTCTTTTGGGATGGGATGAAAAAGGATGTTGCAGAGTTTGTTTCTAGATGCATTGTTTGCCAACAAGTAAAGGCCGAGTCGAAGAAGCCCGGTGGGCTACTACATCCATTGGAGGTCCCGCAATGGAAGTGGGAAAGTATCTCTATGGATTTTGTGGATGGATTGCCGAGATCAAGCAAGGGGAATACTAGCATATGGGTCATAGTGGATAGACTCACGAAGAGCACTCATTTCATTCCGGTGAAGAGCAAGAGGACCGCATCATGGCTAGCATATGTTCATCTTCGGGAGATAGTGCGATTGCATGGAGTTCCTTCTAGCATAGTGAGCGATCGTGACCCAATCTTCACTAGCCAATTTTGGAGTAGTTTGCAAGAAGCGATGGGTACGCGATTGAATCTAAGTACAGCCTATCACCCACAGACTGATGGTCAGACCGAAAGGGTGAATAGGGTGCTGGAAGATCTGTTGAGGCTATGCATTCTTGACTTTGGTGGCACTTGGGAAGACCACCTTCCTCTCGTAGAGTTTGCTTATAATAACAGCTACCAAGCAAGCATAGGGATGGCACCATTCGAAGCTTTGTATGGGAGGCCGTGCAAGTCACCAACATGTTGGTGGGAGACGACGGACAAGCTTATACTTGGGCCAGACATGATAAGGGACACATCCGAGAAGGTTGAGTTGATTAGAAGGCGGATGAAAACGGCCCAAGACAGACAGAAATCCTATGCAGACAAGCGAAGGACAGACTTAGAGTTTGAAGTTGGAGATATGGTCTTTGTGAAGGTTTCTCCTTTGCGAAATGTGGTTCGTTTTGGAGCAGTTGGAAAGCTAGCACCAAGATTCGTAGGACCCTTCCCTATCATCGAGAAGATTGGGCAAATGGCTTATAGGGTGGAATTGCCTGAGAAGCTGGCTGGAGTGCACAATGTCTTTCATGTCTCGCATCTCCGAAAATGCCTACATGAATCTGCCGAAGTAGTTGAGCCTAGCATTCTTGAAGACGTGGAGGTAGAGAAAAAGGGAACCCTGAGGCGAGCTCCGATTCGTATCTTGGGAACGGAGATCAAGAAGCTGAGGAATCAAGAAGTCAAGTTAGTAAAGGTTCAGTGGAGTGAAGCCGATGAAGATGCAACTTGGGAAACCGAGGAGAAGATGCGTGGGCTTTATCCATTTCTTTTTTAGGGTACATTCTCAATCTCCTTTCCTAGTTAGCATATCTTTCTTTTTCTATCCATGTTTATCTTGTTATCTCGTTAATCTTGTCATGAGAACCTTAGGTAGAAACCCTTTGGATGAAACATGTATTTGAAACATGTTATGCTTGATGGTTGCAAATGATTGCAAGTGTTTGCAAGTGGTTACTCATGGATGCATGATACACGTTAGGCACTAAGATCGGCTCACACACTTTCATATTGCATATGCATGAGTGTTTATGCTTATTCATGGATGAAACTTGTTATGCTATCACGTGGATGTTGCATATGGATGAATGTTATGTGCACTCATGTAGAGATTATAAATTATGTTAGGAATTTGCATACATTTGGACTCATTACACTAACATATTCTACATTAAGGAGGTTTACTGAGTCAGTAACCGCCTGATTTTCGCATTAGATAGGTGCATATACACACACTTTTGCATATATTCATATAGCATTAGAAATCTTTTAAGGACAATGATTACTTGTGGATGATGTTTGAGTAGATGGATGATGGATGGTAGGATACATTCTTCCTAACTTGGAGATTTCGGGGATGAAATCCTTTAAGGTGGGGAGAATGTAACAACCCGAATTTTTAAATAACATGTTAAAACAAGAAATCAGGGCAGAATTAAATCATAAGTTAAGAATCAATGGGAACAGGTTACGCCATTGCATTCATCTCGAAATTCTGCTTGAAAACGAGTCCGAAATTTCGTAAATCGGAGTCCGTATGACCAAGATATGGCCCATAGAAGATTTCAGAAAAATTCAAAATTCAGCCCGAAATTCAAATTCAACCAGAAGCAGATTGGGCGGGAAAATTTCCCGCCCAGCCCCAGGTCGACTGGGGGGTCGACTGGGGAGTCGACCTGCCCCCCCAGGTCGACTGTGGAGTCGACCTGGGTGTCGACCTGGGGGTCGACCTCCCTGGTCGGACCCTGTTGGTCTGGTGCACCAGTTTGCTCCTTTGGTCTGTTTACTTGGCCTGTGACGGGATTTGATGGTTCATATCTAAATTAGGGTTAATCCTATGGCCTAAACTAGTCTCTACACCTATAAAAACACCCTAATACCTAGCCTAAACCACCACAAATCATCCTAACAACTAAATTCTGCCAAAATGCTCCCTAATCATGGCGTCCATCTTCATCTTGAGAGCTTCTAAGGCAAAAAGGAGCCACCTTTCTTCATCGAATCAAAGGAGCTACTTATTCTCAAGGCTTCTAGTGTTGCTACATCATTCCTAGAGCTTCTACAACGTCTCTATCTTGTTCTATTTGGTTCTAGTTCTCATAGCCACGCTTTGTAAGCCCCACTCTACTCTTAGATTTAAACTATGAAATTAATATGAACATGTAGCAAGTTGAAATGGGATTTTTGGTGTAATACTTGTCTCGGGCTATATTTGTATGCATAGATCCATTTATGACTCTTTTGATCTATGATTGTGGAACTATCATGAACCTAGTACCGTTCATCTTGATTTTTGGGTAGAAAGCTATGAGCTTTGTTTGGGAATTATGCATAATGCAACATAGAACCCCTCATAACCATGATTATAACTTGCCTATGATGTTGAACTACATGCTACCCACAAGTTTATCACCCTATGTCAACTATTATCATGTTTCACCTTTGCCTATGATGTTGAACTACATGCTACCCACAAGTTTATTTGCTAAGTTTGATGTCATACATGTTTTGAGGCCAATAATCCTATATGCTAGTTGTGATGAACACCTTTGCCTCAAATATCATCATGTTTAACTTATGACCAACTTTACCACCTTATGCCCATCTTGGTCATATTTTTATGTTCCTTGATTCACTTGTGTTGATGCGAATTTACGTGCGAATGGGAATACGTTATGGGTAGTTAGGCAAACTTGAAATGACATGAAAAACATGACTTGAAAATGTGACATGAAACTTGATTATGCTTGAAAACTTGAATATGGTCATGACATGTAGAAAACCATAAAGTGGCCAACTCGAGGTTGGGTTGAGTTTTTCAGCGTAAATCTGCCCGGAACCGCCCGGCAAATCCAGTGGCTACAAACAATAGGACCTAATGTGAGAAGTTGGTCACATCGCGTTTGAAACCCAAGGTTAGACTAGGTTGTGGTGTAAAGCTGCCCGGACTCGCCCGGCATATCCAGTAACCACAAAAAAGTCTAATGTGAGAGGTTGGGTGCATTAAATTAATTAATGCCACATGTTAGGGTAAAGTCATGAACCACTTGGATACACTTAACCAACTTGATACATGACTGGATAGGGTTAACCACACTTAACCCGTTAGAAACCCTAGTCACGTGGTCCTTTTCAGCAGTAACCCTCTTGGATGTATCACGATACCCTAGGGACTAGGCTAGGGTGGGGCATGATTACTGGGCTGATTGTAAGCGACCAGAACGATGGCTGAGTTGGCGCGCCGGTGTAGGTTCAGGCGGACTATGGTTGTGCACATAGTCCGGAGTTGAAAAAGCAGACACGGGCACTAGTAGGTTTAGACTGTGCGTGCTTGATTCGTGTCAGTGGTTGGCACCCTAGGGCTTGATACACCCTAGGGTGGACCTAGTATAGTTTGACTACATTTCGTGATTGGGCCGTATGACAACGACACTCGATGAGTTAGGCTTATAGGGAGCCGATCGACTAGACCGTGTAGTTGGACCCCGACTTGGGTCACCTCATGATATTGGGCCAAGGGATCATTTCTTGTTTATACTTGACATGAGTTAGAATACTAGTACTATTGGTGCAAAACTAAACCTTGTATATGCGATGCCACACTTGATCTACCTTGTTATCTATTTATCATGCCAGTTAGTTACCATCTTTATGTTTCATCTCAGTTTCTCATGTTTAGTTAACTTCATTAGTTTTTATACTAATAGTAGGTAGGACTTACTAGTCTTTATGACTGATCCTTTTTCTTTCGCCTCTTTTCTTCCGTCCCCCCCCCCCCCGGTTCTCAGGGAGGGAACACTAGTGCTTAGCTTGGACATTTGGCTTGCTTTCTTGACAGCTCTGGTACGGTTTGGACTTGAGCTTGCTATGGCTTCACCACATCTATCTTGGGGATAGTTTACTTTATGTTATTTTCGGTTTATGCTTTCTAGACTTGTGGTAGTTGGAAAATAATGACTAAGTACTTTGATGTAAGTTGACTATTTGGTTTTGAAATGGTTAACTATGGTTTTTAAATTTCTACCGCTGCTTTACTTATTTATTTATCTATGTTCTGTCTTGTGATATCTCTGTGCATGTTTACCTAGACAACACCCCTCCAAAGCTAGTGCATTCTCTCGTGAATGGCCCTGGCGGAGGTGGGGTGTTACATATGGACGATCACCACTTATTAACTTGTCTTGGGTGTACATCCCAGTCAAGACATCAGTAATCATCCAAACGATGTGAAGACCTCCGGTCTTCAACCACCGTCTTCATCCTCGATATATCATCGAATTAGTTATTCAAAATGGGATAAATCCGGTTTTTCTGAATAACTCTCGTATATAATAAACAAGTGCTATAAAAACACAATATACGCCTCATTCTAATCCAGAATATTCCTTTATTCAAATATTCTTTTACTTTGGGAAAGGTTCCCATTAATTTTATCAAAGATAAATTCTTTAAATTTATTCTTTAATCTTCCTTTGGATATCAATTCAAACCATTTTAAGGTTTTCCAAACTAGTCGGGATTAGCGAACCTTACCGAAGGAATCATTTGTTTTCTTTCCCAATCCCAACCTATTCATCCCATGGAGAAAAACTGGTAGCACTCCATATCTAACGCCACGGTGTTATCGGTAAATTCAATTACCATCTCACGTTCAAATCTAATTAAAGATTTAACTATCGCCTGGAGTAAAACTTGTGGTACTCCATTTTCGATCATTTCTGGAATTTGATAATTTAAATTATCACATTCCCATTTCAATCTAATTAAAGATTCATTAAAACTCCAATTCAGTTTTAATCTCGAAAATCATTACTTAATGATTATTCCAAGTTAAGAAATAGATCTTATCTTTAACTGGGTTAAAGAACTAATGTCATTTAAAACACAGCTCACGAAAAACCCAAAATCACATTCCATTAACGATGGAATCTTCACGGAATACAGATCAATATAAATAATTGATGTGAACTTCCATATCCAACCGATAATATAAATGGAATAATGGCAAAGCCTCTTAAATTCCATATATAGTAACAGTCCGCCTCCACAGAAGTTCACTTCGATTATTACCGAATCAAATTCCATTCCATTCCAATTTATTTTATTAAACTAGAAAACTTTACTTTGGAAAATCTCCTTTAAATCTTAACAAAAGATTTATAAATTCCAAATCACATTTCACTGTAAATCGGATTCAAGAACGAATGTCGTTAAAACATAGTTCACTATAAACCCAATTCACATTCCATCAGTCTCTAACCGTAAATTAGTAAGAGAACAATTCCTTAAGTATTAATCCCGAAGGCCGAAACTAATATCAGATCAATACCCAGGAAACCATTCAGCTTAGCTAATCTCTTGTTAGTTTCTAATTTTCTTAACTCCATTGGGTTTAACACAAACCCAAAGTTCAATTCAACTCCAATTAAATATTAATTAATTGGTAAACTTCATTAAATCTTAATAAAAAGATTTAATCTTTTCTCAACTGGGTTTAAGAACAGTGTTAGTAAAGACACCATTCACGACAAACCCAAAATCCCATTTGATATTAAATACAAGGCTCTGAATAGAAAATATATTGGCTTATATTCAATATCAAATTCTGAAATCAACAAATATCGTATTGGAATAACGATATATATATATATCTTCCAAATTCATCCACAATGTCCGTATAATCAAGGAATCCAATATCGAAATATTCCAGAGATAATTTCGATTCAAATCCATTCCAATTCATATATTGGAAATTCCGGTTATTTTTAAAACCATTTCAAATCCAATTTATTTATTTTAAAAATATTGGATTATAATTATAGTTCATTGCTAGTTCATTTCGATAAAAATATATTTTTATCTTTCCAAATATGGAATTTTTCATCCCAATTCTTTTCAAATCATTTCTTATGATTTTACACTAATTATTGATATTTTAAATAATTTTATCAAGGCCCGTACAGTCGATTTCCATAAACGGTCATCGAACTGCACTTACATCGACCTTTTTCAAATTTGATTTGGACATAATTACAAATCCAACCGTTAGATTTCAAATCTCTAATATTCATTAGAAAGCTCTTTTCGATACGAACCCAACGGTTCCGGTTTTAGGAGAATCCGACGGTCGGATCTCCCGTATGTCCATTCGTAGTCAATGGTCGAAATTCGCGAACTGCCGCAGCGCGGCGTGTTCTATTCAGGCCATTATATTATATACATATTATATACATATTATATATATAATATATATTTCGTCGATTTCCATTTAAAACGTATTTTATAAATCATTTTAAATTCGTTTTCAAAACGATTTCAACTTCATATTCAATTTCAAATCAAAATTGAATATTCTATATCATTAATATATAAATGACAATATTTTCAAAACATTAGATTTTGAAATCAATTCCTTTTCGATATTCATTATAAAAATGAATAAAATCGATATAAATATCGTTCATGTCAAAATGGAGCTAATCTAATCAACATGGCTTTATATATTTAAATTTCTTCGTGTCCGTCCCAAATCGGACATTAAAATCAGATTTTGATCTTTTACTGAATATTATTTTAAAATATTCATTATTTTAAAATATTCATTCTTTCTGGACTGGAATCAGACACAGTCAATTACCATATAATGTTATTTATATGGATTTCATACAACACATGTACACAACAACAGTGATAAATAATCATCCATCAAACAGTGTGCGTTCTACAGTGTATAAGCATTAAATATAAATATTTAATGCTTATAACAGTCTGTCAACCAATCGATTGATATACAACTAAACAATTGGGATTAGTGTATTTCAAATATCATCCCAATACCCGTGTGGGGTTTCAATCAACAAATAATGAATTTTATTTGTGCAGTTGGGCGATGTGTAAAATTTTATCGTCCCAATCACTGTCAGATAAATGTGTGTACATAAACAGATCGTCCGATTTGTAAATGAATATTCAATTCTTTTCAGGAGAATTTCATGTCGTTCATTTATACGTTAAAAATTATAGTTTTAATGTTAAAATATTTATTTCAACACTTTGCTATTTTTAATAGTTCATACATTCAATAAAAATTG
The DNA here is from genome assembly GCA_030737875.1 of Allium sativum. Lineage (NCBI taxonomy): Eukaryota > Viridiplantae > Streptophyta > Magnoliopsida > Asparagales > Amaryllidaceae > Allium > Allium sativum. The sequence continues at coordinate 207,573,228 of CM060910.1, read as the reverse complement.
TTATTTTTAACTAACACATTTTATTTCAAAAAAAATCGGCATTATAATGGCGCGATATTGAAATCAGGTAATGTCTACCATTACCCCTTCCCTGCTATTGGCTCGCGCCATATACATATCAATTCTAATCAATTCATTTCACCCAAACAACCAAATTCAAGTAAATCATCCAATCAACCACAGAACCAAACAAACAAGTCGTCCATGGCCTGTGGACGACGGGGAACAGTTCATATATGCAGTTATAAAATAAATAACAGCATAAAGAAAATTATAGTAAGGAGTTCTCACCGAGGGTTCCACTCCTCCATTCTTTATTTCTGAACGGTTCGGATTTGCCCAATATTCCAATGCAATCTTTTCCCGCTGTTCATAGTAAAAAATCGCATTTTTATTATGATGTTTATTTTAAAAATCACATTTTTATAATGGCACTTCATATATAAAAATCATATATTTTTATATCGTTATTCATACAATAAAAATCATATTTTTATCGCTTCATTCAAATAGATAAAAACCATATTTTTAAACCGCTACTTCTAAAATAAAAATCACATTTTTAAAATATCACTTCATACTAAAAATCATATCTTTACATCGCTACTTTATATATAAAAATCCTATTTTTACTTCGATAAAAATCATATCATTATTTAAAATAAAGAATCATAGCTTTGTTTAAAATAAAAATCATAACTTTGTTTAAAATAAAAATCATAACTTTGTTTAAAATAAAAATCATAGAAGCTTTAAAGCAGAGAAAACTCACATACTTTCTATCGCCCGGATTTGCTTTTCTAGTTCCAGAATTTGCAAACGAGCTCCAATCTTCACATCTTTTTTCCTAGCTTAAACGCGCCATTACGGACAACTTTCGCCTAGTGGTCTTCCTTCCGAAAATGTGCCACTTCGCCGGAAATCGAGAAAAGACAGTATTTGGACAGTATTTGAACAATAGAATTTGGACGCGTTTTCTGAACAACTCCGCAGTCCAAAATATGACTTCCGTATACTCAAATCGAAGAGAAAATTGTGCTCTTCGATTTTGGTATTTTGGAGTTTTGGCCAGAAGTGCACCGTTTGAGAGTTATTGGCGAAATAGTGATAGGGGGTTTTATGCAAAAACGGGAATTTGTGAAAAATGTGATTTTTGAGGAGGGGCCCACGGCCTGAGCTGGTGGCCTGAGGGACGGTGGCAGGACCTGATTGGGTGAGGGGAGGTGTAGCCAGTGGTGGTGGCACTGGACGGGCCTACGATGGTGGTGGTGGTGGGATTTACGGGCTAGGGTTTTTCAACTTGAAGAGAGAAAGAGGAGTAGAGAGAGGAGAGGAGGAAGAGGAGGTGGTGCGGCGACGCTAGGGGGTGGGAGCGACAGCATGGAAGGGGAGAGGGGCTGAGGACGTCGGGTTTTTTCTTACGTGAAGGAAGAGAGAGAGAGAATGAGAAAGAAAAGGGGGTTTGACCAATATATAATTAATTTAATTTTTAATTTCAAAAAGTTAGTTTTTCGTTCGAACTCCAAACCGAACCCAAGGACTGTCATCGCTAGCTAAATACCCCCATTCCGGACACAATGGGATATGCCCCGTTCACCAATTCGACTGTCTCGATCAGTTTCCGTTAAAATTAATATATTGAATTTTAACGTACATTTTAATTTACTAGGGCCACATACAGACTCCAAAAATTTCAGAAAAATAATCTAGCTATGTTTTGATGATACGGTTCTAACAAAACTAATTTCGTCGAATTTGGAGACCGTTTGAAAAACGGTCATTTTTCAGTCGATTAAATTCAAATTGAAATTACCAAACACGTTTAAATTATCCACGCTCACATATTGATTCCAAAAATTATGAAAATTGGAATCAAGCAGTAACTTGACATTCCAGATCCAACAAAAGTGGTCTCGTCGAAAAAGGAGGTCGTTTGCAAAATCTCTATTTTTAAGGGCTATATCCATAGCGACTATTTTGAATTTTCAACTAGGCATAACTTTTTATTCCCGCTATAAAATTTTAATTTTTCGGATTCGTTGGAAAGATATTTTCAAATAGATTCTAATGTTTTTGGTTTCACTAAAATCCGGTTTATTTTGAATCCTGTACATTCATTTAAATTTGAAATCGAATTTTCAAACTACTGCGCCATTTTCAATTCCTTTATAATTAAAATAAATATTTATATTCTAACTTCGATTCAAATAAATATATACATTCTAATTCTATTCAAAATAAATTTCTTATCATTATTATTTAAAATAAATCATTTTAAATATTCAAAATCCGTTAAAATTGCCAAAATAATTTTTTTTAATTGGTTCTGGTTTTCCGGGTTGTTACAGAAATGGCCCTACAACTTTTGGTGCCAATTTCCATATAGATCCAAAGCGTACCACATTCCTCAAAGGTGATACCTTGATGAAAACCATGTCTCCTACCTTAAAATCAATGTCAGTCCTTCTCTTATCTGCGTAGGGCTTCTGCCTATCCCGAGTTGTCTTCATTTGCCGTCTAATAAGATCAATATTTTTGGAAGTTTCTCTAACCATATCTGGTCCAAGTAGAAGTCTTTCTGTAGATTCCCACCAATAAGTCGGTGATCTACGGGGTCGCCGGTACAATGCTTCGAAGGGTACCATGCCAACACTAACTTGATAACTGTTATTATAAGCAAACTCTACTAAAAGAACATGCTTTTCCCAAGTCCCTCCGAAGTCTAGAATACACAGCTAGGGCTGTCAAAATTTAAGGCAACCCTTTAACCCAACCCTTTTAATCCATTTTTAAATGGGTTGGGTCGAACAAATTCATTAATATTTAGGCTGGGTCAATAACCCGTTCAGCCCAATTAAAAAGAAGTCGGACCCTGTTTAACCCCTTATCCGTCCAAAAGCCTAACTCCCCAGAATTTTGCTTCTTCTAAACATGAACGATGTCGTTTCTCTTTCATCCCTAAATCTTAAATCCATCGTTCGAAACTCTGTGGATTCTCTTCAAACAATCGACTTCGCTCGAAACTCTGTGGATCCATCTTCGTTGTTCTTCGAAGGTCGAAATCCTATCTCTTGCTGCAATTTCTGAATCGATTCCTGGATCAATATTAGCATAGAGTTGAAGGTATAATTTCTAGACTATCTACAGAGTTACAATCATAAAACTAAATCAATCTCAGTATTACCATGGATCGATTTCTGGGTCAGTTTATTTTTTGATGATTTCTATAGATTTTTGGGTCAGTTTGTTTTTTGTTGATTTCTGTAGTTTCAATTTATTGATGCCTGTTATTGGCTGCTATTGTTGTTTAAATCTCAATTTGTAAGCAGCATAGATTTTTCGCTTATTTGTTTGCATTACATGACCTCTATGAGGGGATCGCTTATTTTGTTTACTGTATATGCAGCAGTATTTCCATCCCATATACTCAATGAGTTATACATCTGCAAATGGTGAAATCCAATGAAATTCAATGATATTTGGAATTACCTATTTTTGACTTTGAAAAATAATTTAATTTTGAACAATTTGTTTTAGCGACATGAACAAATATCCGCGTCTTGCTGAGCATTGCACAGCTTACACAGCTTCAACAAGTTATACATTTTTCACATAGGATTTCTATATTTTAAAGATACAAGCATCATATGTTAATGGAATAAAAATGAAAATGGGAAATATAATCAAGTGCTAATTAATGTAAGTTGGTGGTCGTACTGTGATGGTGTTTTGACATTCTGATATTGTGTGAATGCTCATGAATTTCTTATTAACAACCATTATGATTTATCTATTCAGATTCTTTTATTATGAATGAAACATAGATACCTCAGCCTCTTTATATAGGAATAGAGCCTTATTGTGATATCAAGTGATTTCCATTTCTTTGCTTTAATAATCAATTAACTTCACAGAAATGATAAGTTCTTTGTGTCTACATATAATTTAAATATTTGGGATTAGACATGAGCTTACCCAAGGGAGGTTACCTCTGGTGAAGTGTAGCAGGGTTAACTGGTGGAGTTTATGTATGCAAAATGGTGCGGGGGCCATGAAATCGGATTCCACTTGTAGCAGAATGTGGGATTCTCTTTCAAATTATGTTAATAATTAAACCACGTCAGAAACTTGACTGAGTTTTTATATATGCAAAGTTTAATGCCCGAGTTACATGGATTCAGCACAAAATGCGTTTAGCATTCTATGTGACGTAAATGCGTTTAGCACTCTCTTTAATCATATACATGCTGTTTGATTTTAATGGCTTACTTGCATTTACTGCTGCCTTATTTTATTCCCTTTTTGACTTGACACTTGGTTGTATAAACTGTATTTACTTACCAAGCATATGTTGTATGTTGCATGGTCCAAGTTTTATAAGGTAATATCATATTATGTTGCTGCTTATTTTTTCTGGTATGGCCTTGTTTTTACAGGTGTGAACTGAGTTTGTAAAGCTATTTTCATAAATTAACAGTCTCTGGCACATGAAATTGGAGGCAAATACATAATACTTCAGGTATTAAAATTTACATTTATATTCATACATGCATCTTTTGATCACACCATATAATCTATTTACATATTAGATTTCCAAATGCATCAAATCCTGATTACATTAGCAGTTATATTCATAACCCACACCTTCATGTCTCGCAATCTAGCAGCACAACTGCAAAAAGAAGTAGAATAAAGAATCCAAGGATCTAACAAATAAAAGTTGTAGGTATTGCAAAAGTGCTATGATTATGAACATTAGTTTATTACTTTATGGGTAATTCATATTCTTATTGCAGAAAGTTTTATGATTGTTTTTATCTTATTCATGTTCCTTATTTACTATAGGGTAGAAAAATTAACTTATTCTCTTTACATATGCTGCTGTGAAAGCATGTGATGTCTATGAGATGGTAGCATTTGGCACACTCTTTACATATGCTAGTGTATATGTTAGTTTTCACACTCTTTACGTTAGCAGTTATATTCATAACCCACACTCTTTACATATTCCCGAATTAACTTATTCCCGGATCTTTTTAGTACTTATTAAACAAAGTTGAAAACCAGAGATTTCCTCATTCGGATTATAAACATAGAGATACATGATATCATCATTTTTCCTTTAGAAAAAGATCCGAGACAAACAAGAAACGAGTGCTAGTATACTTTATTAAGACATAAGCATAAAATATAATAGTATTGTTGATGTTTAATTGTCTTGGGATCAACCTGGGTGACTAGCTTCTAGCACTTGTATAATAACCTATTTTACTTTTGTTTTGAGCATGATTACAGTAGATAACTTTTTAATTATTCTTATTCTTATCCCTGTTTTTTCAATGCATTAAATAACCTAATTTTCTTTTATTTCTATGCACGGGTTTTTTTGGGTTATTAGAACTTACATGCATGTTTTATTTCTTTGTGCAGGTTCGTGTTGGTGCATGATTTAGTTTCAGTAATTTTGAAGGCCATTTTATCTTGGTTTTTATGTTTAACCCACTTTCAAATGCAGTGTCATATTGATAAAACTGCAGTGTTATATTGGTATTCAGATTCGGTGTTATTTTGATATGAATTACAACATTATATCAGCATTATTTGATGCAGTTTTATCACAGTTTGATGTTTCAAAGTTGTATTCATGCACTTTCAGTGATATGTTGATGTTATTTTAATGATATTTGATGGAATTTTTATGCAGATGCATTTTGAGTGTTATATTGATATTATTTGATGCACTATCATACTGTTTCGCTGCTGTATTGATGTCATATATGGTTACATAACCATATCTAAATGCAATTTCAGTGTTATAAGCAGTTCCAGACTTTCAGTTTTATATTTCAATGTACTGCGCGCATGCTTTATTGTTATTTGTAGTGATGATGTGTTAAATGGGTTGACCCTAGAAACTAGTGGGTTGGGTCTAGTTTGTTATTTAATAAACATGATAAATGGGTTAGGGTCATAAAAAGGGTCAATTTAAATTTGACCCTACCCATTATGACCCTACCCATTTGACAGCTCTATACACAGCCTTAAAAGATCCTTAAGAATTCTATTCACTCTTTCTATCTGTCCATTGTTCTGAGGATGATAAGCGGTGCTCAAACACAACTGTATACCTAATGCTTCTTGCAAGTTCCTCCAAAACTCACTGGTGAAAATGGGGTCACGATCACTTACGATACTAGAAGGTACTCCATGAAGACGGACTGTCTCACGAATGTAAATTGTTGCCAACCATGTTGTCGTCCTCTTACTCTTAACTTGAATGAAATGGGAACTCTTAGTAAGTCTGTCTACTATAACCCAAATGTTGGTGTTTCCTTTCCTTGATCTAGGCAAACTATCGATGAAATCCAAAGAGACTCTCTCCCACTTCAATTGTGGGACTTCCAAAGGATGAAGTAAACCACCGGGCTTCTTTTGCTCAGCCTTGACCAGTTGGCAAATCAAACATTAAGAAACAAACTCCGCCACATATTTCTTCATCCCAACCCAAAAGAAAACCCTCTTCATATCTCTATACATCTTTTCACCGCGTGGATGAATAGTCATCTTAGAATGATGGGCTTCCTCTAGGACTCTCTTCAACAAACTCCCAACTCGGGGAACACAAAGCCTTCCATCTCGTCGCAACCACCCTCTATCATCTGTGGAATATCTACTAAGGTGACTAGAGGTCTCCCCTCTACTGAGCCTATCCAAGATGTCTGAATCTGTGGATTCTCTCGTTGTGAAGTTCCTATTTGATCCAAAAGAGTAGGTCGCACTTCCAGTGAAGCTAATAAACCAAGTATAAACTCGTTGGAGGTTCTGAAATTAAAAGTCGATATAAACTCCAAGCTTTTCCTCTCCGCAAACGGAGGACTCAAAGTCATCCTCTGCCTACTAAATGCGTCTACCACCACATTACCCTTTCTAGGGGTATAAGCAATCTCAAAGTCATAGGATGCTAGGAACTCCATCTATCTTTGTTGCCTTAAATTAAGATCCTTCTGCTAGAACAAGTGTAACAACCCGTATTTTTAACAACACTAAAAGAGGATAAATTAAATAATATTTAATTTAATATTCAGAATTAAGGGAAATAGACTGCGCCATTGTGTCCATCTCAAAATTTTGGTCAAGGTTTGCGTAAAACGGACACCGTATGAAGAAGTTATGAGGGTTTGAAGTTTGTATAAGCGCAGAAGAATTATATATATACATATGAGTCAGATATGAGTCAGAACCTTATCTAAAATTGTTCAAAATTGAAAAAAAAAAGTGGCGGCAGTTTTCCCGCTCTAGGGGGTCGAACCCCCTAGATGGGTGTCGAGACCGGGGTCGACCTCCCTTGGCAGACGATTTTATAGGGCTGGAAACTATATATACGGGTCCATTCTTCTTGTTTTCTTCACTAGAAATCAATGGAGGCCAAATACTGTCAGTGCTTGGATTGAATAGGATTCTTTTCTTCTTCTTCTGCAATTAAAAGATTAGAGATTCAAGATCCATTCTTCTTCTACTTTCTAATCCAAACAGTGTGAGTTCTTAATTGCTTTTAGATTTAAATATTTAAAAGAACGTGATATGACTATAGTTTGGATTTGTTCATATGACTAAATTATACCAGATCCATTGTAAATGTGAACCTATGACATTCTAAATTGGTTATAACTTGGATCTAAATCTCTATCTTGTCGGATCTATTTTAACTTCTATGACATTCTATGATGTGGATTTTGACCTTATTTGTGTTAGATCTACTTTAACTATTTCATCTGAATTATGTGGACATTTAAATTATTAATCAGATCTAGTTTATCACCTTGTGCCTATCATATTAGATCTGAACCAGTTGGACATCTAAATTGTTAATTTAGATCTTATTATGCTTATTATGACATCATAGTTATGTTAGAATTAGTTAACTTCCACAAGTTCATCAGATTTATGCTTATATGTCCACCTTATCACCATGTTAGTTTATGTTTATGCCAGAACAATCACCTTTTCCATATTCCCATCACTTTTCCCTTTTTATTGTTTATGACTAGGCTATTATCTAGCGTAGGCATGCCGCGAATTATGTGCATGCGCTAGTTGGGGAACGGGGGAAAAAGGTTAAAATTGGTATAATTTAAATAATGTTTATATGAATAGGACATATAATTAAAAATAGGGAAAAAGGGGCATAATCACCTATAAAGACATAGGTGAGAATTTGCATAGTAATAAAATGTCGATATTACTATTAGAAATTGCAATTGCACTTATGACATGAGGTTAGGTTGCATTAGTGGTGGAAGTCTGCACGGACCCGATCGGCATATCCAGCAACCATTATTGCTGAACCTAATGTGAGAGGTCTAAGTGCACAAATACGAATCGGGCTAAGACACGAGGTTAGGCCCAACTTGTGGAAGAAGTTTGCCCGGACCCGACTGACATATCCAACATCCACAAGTTGTAGGCTTAATGTGGGAGGTCTAGACCATTATGAACTAAAGTTAGGGTTAAGTAAAATTGGCTGGACAGTGGGTGGGTTAAACAAATCTGGGTGGGTGGGTAATATTTACGTATAGGCCCACAAACTTAACACGATAAGGTTATGTAGTTAAAGACATCTAGTGGTATACATAACTGGTGGAAATAATAAAGTTATGAAATTAAAGACACCGTCTAGGGTGAGCATAACTTGTAGAAATGATAGGGTTATGTAATTAAAGATACCTAGGGGTATACATAGCCAATGAAAACCTAGTGGGGAATACAAGACAAAGGGGAGAGCTTGTATCATATTGTGTGGGATCCGTTTAATCCAGTAACCCAGAGTAGGTATCAAACATGCACTCCGAACTAGGTCGGAGAAAGGGCACGCTTACTGGACTGATTGTAAGAGATCCAAATGTGGAGGACTGTGTGGGCGACGCAAACCGATCGGGCCATGTGCATGCATGATCCGGGAAGAAGGGGATAAGACGACCGTGACACTTGTAGATATGGGGCAGTGCATATCAGCGGAGGGTTGCCACTTTAGGATGCGATACATCCTACAGTGGGGCCAGCACAAGTATCTACGTGGATTAGAGAGTCGATCGATTAGGGTAGTAATTAGGGTACACTTGGATGTATGCCTAAGTCTACCACCTTATAATGGAAAGGATCAACTCATTCTGTCTATACTAGTAAAAGTGCAGAGTAATCATTAGAAGCGTACACACCCCATCCTGTTTATCTTGTCATACCTGCCTTTTAGGTAGTTGTCTCTCTCTCTCTCTTATCCATTTTATATGCTTGTGATGCTACTTTTATTTATTTACTTGCTAAAAGTAACTGGACTCGCCAGACTTTATGTTTGACCCTTTTTGTTTCCTCTTCTTTCTTCCGTTTCCCCCCAGGTTCTCAGGACGGGAACACTCAGGCTTGACCATGATTCTGCTTACTTTTGCTGGAGCTGCTAAGATGTATGGCTCAAGCTCCCATCCTTGTTGCTAAGGCTATATTTTGTTTTTGGGGAATTTTATTTCTTTTATGTACTCTGGTATTTTTGAAGTACAAGACAGTAGCTTTTATGTTGTAATGGGATTTTGTATTTCAGACATGTGATGTTTTAGACCATGGTATCTTATGATAAATAAAGTTTTTATTCCGCTGTTATTTTATATGTATGCCTTGTAATATTTCCGTTCTGTTACTATAACGCTTCACAAAACTTAATGCATTCCCTTTGTGAGTGACATTAACGGACGTGGGGTGTCACAACAAGTACTTGAGAGATTTATAGTCGGTGTACAACTCGAACTTCTCTCCAAGTGGATAATGGCACCAAATATTAAGTGCAAATACTATGGAAGCTAGCTCTAAGTCATGGGTAGGGTAGTTCTTCTCATGAACTGTGACGGCCCGCCTGCACCAGCCTGCATTGCCTCCGAAAGTGCGCTGTACACATGCCCAACTAGCACGGGACGGTCGTCAGAAGAAAGGAAAGAAGGGAACGAACTAATCAAGAACTTGTAGAATGTCTCACAGCGCATGGAGTAAAATATAATAATAATAACATACTTGACATAAAACAGGTGAGACAGTGCATAAGCTGATAACTAAAATCAACATCAACATCAGAGCAGCGGAAATCCAAATACAGCTTATTACAACTTTCCAAATTTACTGTCTCTAAACAAAAGAAAGCTAAAATAGAAGATGCACCACTAATGCCCAAGCAGTGATCTTCAACAACACAAGGAGAATACTATATATATTACGTGGAAGCCTCCTGCTCGTCTCTGGATCATCTACCCGTGCATCACCAGCTAACCTGTCTCTAGTCTGCTCGTGTGAGCACCCAAAGTAATAAGAGGAGACATAAAACTCTGGGTCAGACATAAAGCCTGGTATGAGCGATAAGCATCTAAACAGTACAATAACAAGTATACTAAACCATACCTGAACCTGGACCTGCAACCAAAGAGTTAGTACCACATACCGTACAGTACTCTAAGGTGCCATAATAAATAGTGTAAAGAATACGGGGGTGGGGTGTTCATGTCATAATGATAGCAAACAAATCATCCATAGCAACCATCCTCACATCTCTCACTCAGTGCGTAAAGCATACGATGTCCACCACTGTCAATCACTAGACCCATCGAAGTAGTGACGGAGTTCGACTTGTACAACTACTGCTACTACCAAGCTTACCACATGGAGTCATGACCAAATCTTTACAAATGACCCTACTTCATTGGTTTATAGACCTTTAGTCGTGCCTAGGCCACTGTGGCCCTGAATCTGTTCACGTACCTCCCATAGATAGTGATCCAAAGTCATAGACATCGACCGCCCCTTGGCACACGTCCCGAAGCAAAGCCGAATCATGAAGTGAACTCATCGGTTCCCAACTGGATCCTGAGTTATAACTTCCCATATTGGACTACCTTTGCATCTCGGGTTATTGGTCAATACTGGGTCGGGTCGGGTTCTCCTTCTAGCCATCGGTTCGGGTCGGGTCCTCTACTTCGGGTCGGTTCGTAGTCTTCTCCTGTAGCGGTTTGGTTCGGTTCGGGTCCACACCGTCGCATCGGTTCGGGTCGGGCGTCTCACTTCGGGTCGGGTCGGGTGTCCTCCTCCGGGTCGGGTGCCATCTCCCTTCCAGTTCGTGCTTCCGCTCCGATCCGCTCCCTCGTTCTTCACGTGCTCCGATCCGATCCCTACTTCTTCATCCGATCCGATCCCAGTTCAATTAGCGTGGCCTTCCTTCTTGCTAGTTCTCCCAAGTGTCAAGTTCCGATCTGAGCCCTTCATCCCAGAGTCGATCCGATCCCTAGCTTAACCAACATGGCCTTCCTTTTTGCCAAGCCACTTTTGTGCCAGACTCCAGTTCAGGTCGGGTTCCTTACCCAGATCTCCAATCCGATCCAAGCCCATGTCCGATCCGATCCGAAACCCTGCACAACTTTCTGCAACTTTTTCCAGCAACTTGTTTACGCCATTTGTGACAACCCGGATTTTTACAACATGCTAAGATAAGAATCAAGGCAGAATTTAATTATAAAATCTGAATCAGGAGAAACGGGCTGTGCCATTGCGTTCGTCTAGGAAAAATACGCGAAATAGAGTCCGAGTTTTCGAAAATCGAAGTCCGTATGACCAAGTTATGGCCCGTCAAAGTTTTCAGAAAATTTCAAGTTCAAAAACAGTTCAAATTTGAATTCAGAATTCAAATTCAGCCAAGCAGGAGAGGCGGGAAAATTCCCGCCACCCCCAAGTCGACTGGGGAGTCGACTTGGGAGTCGACACACCCCAGGTGGTGTCGACTGCCCAGTCGACACCCCTGTCGACTTGGGTGGTCGGCCAAATTGGCCTGGGTGCACCTGACTTGTTCCTCAAGACATGTTTGGAGGTTTGTGACGGATTTTAAAGGCTCGGATCTATCCTAGGGTTAATCTAAGGGCCTAAACTACCCCTAATCTCTATAAAAAGACCCCTAATCCTACCCTACACCCTCACAAATCACTCATGCCACTAAGTGCCGCCCAAATGCCAAGTGATCATGGCCTCCATCTCCAATTCCTAGAGACTATGCATTCAAATCGGGTTCAAATCAAAAGGTGCAAGCTTCCTATGCCAAATCGAGGGTAGATCAACGTTGCTACGCAAATTTCATGACGATTCTTCCACAAAGGAGCCACCTTTTTTCGTCGAGACGATGCATGATCCTTCCCTAAGCCTCGCTATGTAAGTTCTAGCTACTTGTAGATTCTAACGGTGGTTCTAATGTGACATGGAATAAAATGCGATGAAACATAAGTATGCTAGCCTATGTGAACCTAATTTTGCCCCTTTTCTATGATCTATGACCTTGGGCTAAGTTTTAGCGACTTAATCATGCCACTCATGCTATGTTTAACCTAGTTTATCTTGCAAGTTTGAATCTTTATCTATGGAATGTTAGCATGAACCTTTGGGAACCATTTGGCTTGTGAAACATTGGCAAAGACTTGACTTGGGGGCTTATGCATGTAAATGAACCCAAACCCCTTATGTTATCATGCATGTTTGTGGCCAAATTCCCTTATGATACTATGCATGTTTGTGGCCAAATTCCCTTATGATACTATGCATGTTTGTGGCCAAATTCCCTTATGATACTATGCATGTTTGTGGCCAAATTTCCCTTATGATGCTATGCATATTTTGAGGCCAAACCCCTTTTGATAACATGCATGTTGGTGGCCAATCCCTTTTTGACATCGTGCATGTTTTGAGGCCAATATGTAGCATAGTATCCTTACTATGTTGACTCACTTTTACTTGGGTTGGAAACACGATTTGGGGTAGGATAGACGTGCGTGATTATGACATGATAATTTGACATGGGATTTCAGGAAAATATGGCACTCATGATACACCTAAATGTGGACATGACATGTGGGGTAAACATGGGACTTGAAACTAGACACGTATGGGTTGTAAGTGTAATATGACACTAGACCAAACATGAAAGTGGCCAACTCGAGGTTGGGTTGAGTTTGTAGCATAAATCTACCCGGACCCGCCCGGCTTAACTAGTGGCTACAAACAATAGGACCCAATGTGAGTAGTTGGTCATATAGAACTTAAAACCCGAGGTTAGACTAGGTTGTGGTGTAAATCTACCCGGACCTGCCCGGCTTAACTAGTAACCACAACAAAGTCTAATGTGAGAGGTTGGGGTGCATTAATCTAATTAATGCCACATGAAAAGGTTAAGTAATCTTGACTAATGACACTTAACCGATATGACACGAGTGGGTTGGTTAAGTGGAACCGGACTTGATTTCTTAATGACACTTAACCAAACAAGACAATTAGGGGATGGGGTTAAGTAATTTACACTTAACTAATCCGACTTGGTAATTAGATAGGGTTAAGTAACCTACACTTAACTAATCTAAACACGGCAATTAGATGAGGTTAAGTAACTTACACTTAACCAATCTAAATACGGTGATTCGATGGGGTTAAGTTAAACACTTAATGTGACGATCCCAAAACCCCGTGACACGGTGTTAAGGATAATCATTGGAATATAACACATTAATCATCATTAGCAGATCACAGATAATAGCATAAACAGAAAATAGAATAATTTACACACATATGACAGCGGAATCATATAGATATCATCACATCAGAGAAGCACAGTACATGATACAACTTAGTGCATAATGATACATAATCAGTCACCATCGCCTGAGGCGGAATCATACATAAAGAGTACACAAATGGAATATCAGTCTACATCGCCAGTGGCAGAATCATAATATAGATACAATAATGGCGGAGAAAATCCAAGTCAGCACAGTGTAGTCAAGCCTCGCCATGAGCCAAAAGATGCGTCAGAAACCTGTAACTAGGCTGCCCGTGTGAAAATGAGGGCACCCGAGTTTGCAAGGTGAAACAAACTACGAGTCAGTCATGGGACTGGTATGAGAAATCTATTCAACTTATTAACAACAATAATAAGGCAAATCAAAGGACCACGCCACTTTCGCGGAACGGGTTTACTCCAATGAGTGCTAGTGCATGAAATAAAGTAAATGATTAAATCAACGCAATGCTTTTTATAAAATGAAGCCATTATAAGACTCAGGTCCCATCACACAATGCAACGCAAGCCGGAGGATAGAGTTTTTACCTTATAATGGCCAAAGATGATTCATACGAATAAAACAAGGGTGTTCGATATTATTACTAGTGCATATATGTTTCAAAAGCAATTCAATCATAAATATCAATCCTAGGCGGCATAGCTACCATCTACTATGTTGCCATACTAGTAATACAATCACATTCGCATATTTCGTATTGGAAATTGGATTCCTTCATGAGTCGAGGCAAGGGGCAAGCTCCTCTACGTTCGAGACACTCTAGCAAATGCCTCGGGACCGCACACAGCAATCCCCTGGATCCTCCAAGGCCGGTCCTCTCTTACTTTTGAGGATTAGTTATTCCTGAACACACGTTTCCCGGTCCTTACAGACCTATATCGAGGCGCCTCGTATTCCAACAACCACACAGGTGAAAAGTAGATATAAATGTCAGGGCTGGGAGGTCACTGACACCACCATAGCTAGAAAGAAACGTCGTGCACTCCTTGGGTCCTTCTCCCGTTTTTGACTCATACCGGGGTGTGAGGCTCGCGAATTCACGTTATACACAAAGCTACGTCACACAGCCCATGCTTTGATCATCAACCACAAGACTTTGCTTTGCAACAGAAGCCTTGATCATATGCCACTTAGGCGTGCCACACAGGCAATCCACTCCATGCGACTGATTTCTGTCAATACATAACCTCTGAGCTCGTACGTCTCAGAGAAGGGCGTTAAGCAAAAGAATAAATTCTCCGCCGCCAAACAGATATATATTTAACAGAGATCAATCAACACATAATAAAATCCAATGTCAGACACACAGTCCATTTACAAGTCCGTTCTGGGTCTGAACGAAACCGGAGGCACCAATTCCTCACATATCCGTACAATCAACAGTATGTGTGGACGGCTACTACTTCAATTCCTTCATGGTAGCTACTCCAATCACGAGCATCAGTAGCGCCCATCCATCCAATGTGGAGATCGTCGGTCTTCAGTCGTCTTCGACTCTTCGACTTCTCAACGTCTATCGATTATTTGAAATGAGTTAAACTCGGCCTTTTCAAATAACCCACGTATATTTAGATTTTCAAATCAATTAATCACATGGTTGGACTATTCAACATTCACATTTCAGTTATTTAGTTATAATTTTCATGTCAAATACATTCAACCATCACATATCAAACAAACACAACAAAATTGGTTTATTTCCACTCTATATCGTCTATAGTATTTTATAACGATATATCGCCATTTTTATTTAATTTAAAACGGCCATATTTAATTAAACGACGTTTCAGGTCGTGTCGATGCACTGGCGCTGCTTTTCATTAATTTTGTTTTACACATATATGAAAATCTAACCGTTGGATCTTCACAAATTTTACATCATTAGGAAGGTCATTTCAAAACGAATCCAACGGTTTTAGTTTTGGGAAAATCCGACGGTCGGATCTTCCACACTAACCATTTGAAGTTACGATTTCAATTTACGAACTGCAGCATCGTTATTCGATTTAATTTAATTATATTTATATATATATAAATATAATCGTTTCTGGCGCTGTTTTTCTTCAGTTTTGAATTAAACATTCCAGACAATCCAACCGTCGGATCTTCACAAAGTTGGTGTCGTTGGAAAGATATTTCCAAGGCGAACCCAACAGTTGCGGTTTCGGGAAAATCCAATGGTCGGATTTCCCGCACTAGTCGTTTGAAATCACGGTTTCAAAACACGAACTGCACGGCCACGTTTCGTTTTAATTCTATTTATATTTATATATTTATATAAATATAGTTCATTCAAAAATTCCTATATCGTTTCCACTTCAATTATTTCACTAACGCCTTTAAATTTCGGAAAATTTCGCCATAACCTCCTTTGTACGGGAGGGTCTGGGAAAATTCCCAAATAGCCACACGGGCGTCTCATATCAAAAAGAAAAAGAAAAAGCCAAGCGGCTTGCCAACAGGCTCATAAAATCATCACCCAAACAAAGCGGTAAATGTGTACCTATTTGTCGGGCATAAAATTCTATTTCTCTTCTCTAGCCCCTTTTCCTTTAACCTGTTCAATAGATATGCATGTACATATATACGATTTCTAACATTTATCATTTTCCATTCAATTTCATATTTGATTTGCTTTGGTTTAAAAACACCATTCATTCTAATGTTGCATGCATAGGCTAAAATCATATCATTAGCTAGTTAATGTATATTTCAACTCATGCACGTTTATTTGAACAAGTGGCTATTTTTAACACTTCACATTTCAAAGATGATAATTTTGGCGAACTAAAATAGATTTCAACACATGACTATTTTATTTAGATCCTATGCATGTTAAAAATAATATTTCTGTCACAAATATTTATTTCAACGTCCGCATATCTTTAGCATATCACACATATGATAAGAATGATATTTCTATCGTTCAAAATATTTATTCAACCAATGGATGGTTTCAACACTTCATAGTTTCAATAAAAATGTAATTTTTATTGTTCGATCTTTTTATTCAACACATGAACTTTTCCACTACACACACTTCTCAACAAATGAGCATTTCCACACATGGACATTTTATTTATGTTGTTCATATTAGAAAGATGAAATTTTGATTGTTGAAACTATTTATATAAGGTGAATATTTTTCATACTTAGTATATATATATAAATGTAATTTTTATTGTTTAAACACTTCATTCATTCACAAATGAATTTAATTTTCACACAACACTTTTCTACACACAAACATTTCCACACATGGATATAGTTTCAATATACGACTTTAATTTCAACGCATTATAAATAATTTCAACATATGAAAATAATCCTAACAGACAAAGATTATTCAAAATTTCGGCAGCATAACGGCAGGGTAGTTAAAACCGGCACCGTCCCTAGTACGGCTCCTCGCTCTACCTTAAAACCTCGTGGTTTTTGACAATGGGGATTCATGCATCTAATTCGCACGCAGGCGGCATGTTTATTTTTATTTCCACAAATATTTCCAATTCATTTCAATCACTAATGGGTATTTTTCAACCACAACCAAACAATATCAACCACAAACAATTATTCAACCATTCGTATTTTTCATCCAATATTTCACACCAATTCACCACAATAAATATCGTCCATGGTTTGTGGACGAGGGGAGTATATATATATATAATATAGTATATATTTGCTATATTTCACTAGCATTTCAACACAAATATCAATTATTCAATGCATGTAAAATTCATACTTCGCTTATATAGCTTACACTACGCATGTACATGAGGTATACAACACGTATGTAATTTATATTTCGCTTATATAAATTATACACGACATTTTCCATTCAATTTCACGTTAATTTAGATTTCTCACCTTGGTTTTCTGAGCGCTAAAAATCGATACGATGTCAGAAAAATCCGCAGCTTCTTCTATTGGGTAGAGAGCTTCCTTGCGGTCTCGATGTTTCCTGTTTCATCGAATTTCGTCAACACACCAAAAAGATATGATTTTTCAAAGTGTAAAGATCAAAGAAAAACTCACTTTCACGATGGTTCAAAACTAGGTTTGCGGTTTTCGCGAGAACCGGGGCACGAGGGGACGATCAGGGAGTTGGACGTGGAAGAGCTTCGAGAGGGCTACAGGCACGCGGCGGTTTGGTGGCGTTCGGTGGTCCAGATCGGCGGCGGCGGCGGTTTAAAGGTCGGAACTTTGGAAGGGGATATCTCGACGTAGAAGCAACGATAGGGGGAGCTCCTTATATGGATTTGAAGAGGGGAAGGAGAACTACAAAAAGTTGAACTGGGGGAGGAGCTAATTCGGGCTGTGGCGATCGGAAATCGCCAGGGAAGGGGAGGAAGCTTTTCCGTCGTCGATGTCGGGGTCGGGGGGGTTTTCTGATAATTTTTTTTTATTTATGAATGGAGAAATATGATTGGCCGAGGACTATATTAAATTTTTAAATAGTGTTTTCTCAAACGAACTCCTTTTTAAACCCAACGACTGTCGCCCCTAGCTAAATACCCCCATTTCGGACACAATGGGAGATGTTTCGTAGGCCAATTCGACTGTTATAGTCAGTTATTTTTCAAATTAAAGTATAAAACATTTAATTTTTAACTCTGAACGCACATTTCAATTTGCCAGGGCCACAAAATGATTCGAAAAATTCCAGAAAAATAAATCTAGCTATGTTTTGACGCTACGGTCCCAACAAAACTAGTTTCGTCGAATTTTGAGGTCGTTTGAAAAATGGCCATTCTGTGGTCAATCCAATTTAACAGAAATCGACCAAACACATTTTCTTTTGCTACGCTCACATACTAGCTTCAAAAATTATGAAATTTGAAACCTAGCAATAGTTTGACATCCCGGACCCAACAAAAGTGGTTTCGTCGAATTCCGAGGTCGTATGCAAAATATCAATTTTCCAGGCCTATATATTCTATATACCGACTCTTCTGAAAATTCATTCGGCCATAACTTTTGATTCCCGTTATGAAACTTCGATTTTTCAGATTCGTTAGAAAGGTATTGACTAACAGATTTAAATATTTTTGGTTTCGCCAAAATCCGTTATATTTTCCATCCTGCATAGTCGGTCAAAGTTTGAATTCAAATTTTCAAACTGACTCACTATTCCTAATTCACTATTTTATTGAAATATTCTATTTCAATTGTTCAAATTCCTTTGAAATAACCAATTTAAAAATTTTAAATTGGCTCGTATTTTCTGGGTTATTACAATCTCCCCTACTTAAAACTTTTCGTCCTCGAAATGGAAACAACTGTAAAGTAGGAAATAAAATGTAAATGCGAAGTATTGTAAAAGTACCTTGCACCGGAGTTAGTCAGAGATATCCACTCTGCATTTGGGGTAAGCTTGCTTAATGCTTTCCTCAGTTTCCCACGTACAGTCTCTAGGATCACTGCTCCACTGCACTTTAACTAAATGAACCTTTTTGCTTCTGAGTTCTCTAGTTTCTTTGCCAACAATCTTTAATGGCTCTCTTCTGAGTGCTAATTCTGGAGTTATCTCCACATCCCGTTGCGCTGCTTCTTCTACAACAAGATCCGGATCATGCACATGTCTCCTAAGTTGAGATACGTGAAATACATTGTGCACTCCAGGCAACCAATCTGGCAATTGAACCCTATAAGCAAGAGTTCCAATTCGCTCAAGTATAGGAAAGGGACCAATAAATCTCGGTGCTAACTTCCCAGTCTTGCCAAATCTGATTACTCCTCTCATCGGAGAAACCTTTAAATAAACATGATCACCAACAGCAAATGTCAAATCTCTCCTTCTAGAGTCTGCATAACTTTTCTGTCGGCTTTGAGCGGTTTTCAATCGCTTCTTGATGAAGTCCACTTTATCAGATGCTTCTCTAATCATATCGGGTCCTAGTACAAGTCTGTTGCCAGGTTCTACCCAACATGCTGGAGATCTGCAGGGTCTGCCATATAATGCTTCAAATGGTGACATTCTCAAACTTGCTTGATAGCTATTGTTATATGAGAATTCTGCCAAATGCAAATGATCTTCCCATGACCCACCAAAATCGATTATACAAGCCCGCAATAAATCTTCTAGAATTCTATTCACCCGCTCAGTTTGGCCATCTGTTTGTGGGTGATAAGCGGTGCTCATATTTAGTTTTGTTCCCAATTCTGTCTGGAAAGCCTCCCAGAATTTGCTAGTAAATAGGGGTTCTCTATCACTGACTATGCTGATGGGAATTCCATGCAGCTTAACAATTTCTCTGAAATATATCTGTGCTAGACTTTGAGCAGTTCTATTGGATCTGATAGGTATAAAATGGGCAGTCTTCGTGAAGCGATCTACGATTACCCAAATGCTGTCATTACCTTTCTTGGTTCGCGGCAAACCATCTATGAAATCCATGGAAATCTGCTCCCATTTCCAACTTGGGACTTCCAACGGTTGCAACAGTCCAGCTAGCTTTTGTTGGTCACTCTTGACCAATTGACAAGTAGGACATCTACTGACATACAAAGAAATATCTCTTTTCATTGCCTTCCACCAGAAAGTGCGTTTGATATCGTTGTACATTTTACTCACCCCAGGATGGATGCAAAATTTGGATTTATGGCATTCGTCCAGCACTTCTCTTCGAAGGCCTGGAATATTTGGAATGCAAATCCTATTATTTAACCTGAGAACCCCCCTATTGTCAATACGGAAACTCGTGGTTTCACCTTCCTTGACTCTCTGACTGATTCTCTGAATGAATTCATCGTCTTTCTGAAGGGCTGGAATCCTATCAATCAATCCAGGTGTAATTATAAGATGGGCGACGATTGCGGTCTTCCTACTAAGCGCATCCGCTACTACGTTAGCTTTCCCCGGCGTATACAGGATATCAAGATCATACGCTGCAAGAAATTCTAGCCAACGCTGCTGTCTCAGATTCAGATCTTTCTGGGTATATAAATACTTCAATGATTGATGATCCGTGTACAGTATAAATTTCTCGCCCAATAAATAATGCCTCCAGATTTTCAAGGCAAAAACGATGGCTAGCAGCTCAAGATCATGAGTCACATAATTCTTCTCATGCGGTTTCAGTTGGCGGCTTGCATAAGCGACTACTTGGCCTCTCTGCATTAACACTGCACCAAGACCTCTAATAGAAGCATCTGTCCAAATCGTTAAATCCTGATTGCCATCAATAATTGTTAACACTGGAGCGGTGGTCAGCTTCGATTTCAATTCCTGGAAAGCTTCTTCACAGTCGGAAGTCCACTTAAACTTCTCGTGTTTCTTTGTGAGCTTCGTTAACGGACCGGATATCTTTGAAAAATCCTTAACGAACTTTCGATAATAACTAGCCAACCCCATAAAACTTCTAACTTCTGTGGGAGTAGTGGGTTGTTTCCAGTCTTGAATCGCTGTTATTTTGCTTGGGTCAACAGAAATTCCTTTCTCTGACACGACATGGCCAAGAAATTTAACTTCCTCTTGCCAGAAGACACATTTAGAGAATTTGGCTTTGAAGACGTTCTTCCTTAGAATCTCCAATACTTGTTCTAAGTGTTTTTCATGCTCGGGTTTTTGATTTGGAGTAGATTAAAATATCATCGATGAAGACGAGGACAAATTTATTCAGAACTCCCCTGAACACTCTATTCATTAGATCGACAAAGTATGATGGAGCGTTGCATAGGCCAAACGGCATTACTAACCATTCATAAAATATGTCTGGACCTCTGAAAGCGGTCATAGGAACACACTCTTCTGCTATTCTCAATTGATGAAAACCTGTAGCTAGGTCCATTCGGGAAAATACTTTCGCCCCATTCAATTGGTCTAGCAAATCATCAATGCGGGGTAATGGATACTTGTTTTTAAGCGTCTGTTTGTTGAGGTCTCGGTAATCAACGCATAATCGAAGAGTACCGTCTGACTTTGGGACAAACACAACAGCTGCACCCCAATTAGAAAAACTCGGTCTGATTAGACCCTTCCACAATAGTTGACGAGTTTGATCGCCTAATTCTTCTTTTTATTTCGGAGTCATTCTACGAATTGGATGCACCACTGGTCTGGCATTGGGAATTAGATCGATTCGGAATTCTATTTCTCTTTGCGGAGGTAAGTTCTCAACTTCTTCAAACACATTCGCATAGTTTCTAACAATCGGAATCTTTTCCATGGAAGTGGGGATAAGTTCTAATGCTGACCAAAATTCTTCTCTATTCGGATTCGAACCATGACAGGGTATATATATATCCAAGCTCCGTTCGAATTTTAACGATTCTTTCCGCACAATTCACTTCGGCTTCATATTTCGTTAACCAATCTAGCCCGAGAATAATATCGAATTCTGGAAAATCCATAACGACTAGATTGAAAGGAAACTTGTAGAAAGAATAAGAGATTGGCACTTTACAACAGGAATTGAGAGTAACAGGACCCCCTATCGGGTTATGAACTTCAACCGATTCTTTAAGCTTTCGCTGTTTTAACTTTAATTTGTGCACTGTGTTTTTAGCAATAAAACTACGCGACGCACCTGTGTCAAACAATGCAGAAACAGGAATATTTTTAATTGTAAGGGTACCTCCCAAGACATCAGGTTTACCTGCTCCATCGGAAGCAGCTGGCGGGCTAGAACCGTCATAGACGTGAGCTACTGTAGCTTTCTTCAGCAAAGGACAGTCTTTGACCAGATGATCGGTCTTGCGACAGTTGAAGCACGAGCGAGGGTTCTGAGAGCCTTGGCTCGAGCCTTGAGAATTTGTCTTCTGTCTCTTCGGAGCTGTGCAGACGTTTGAGTAGTGCCCCGGCTTACCACAGTTAAAGCAATTTCCTCTTGGCGGCTTGCCAGTCTGAGGCTTTGAAGATGCTGCTTGGCTTGACTCGCCCTGATTTACAGCAGGCTTGCGCTTGTTTCCGGCTTGGCTCCTAGCGCGATCCTGATCCAGATGCCTTTGATCAAGGTCTTCATAGTTGCATGTCATTTCCACCAGTTCGTTGAATTCCAGCTTGACATGGGCCATGGCTCTATCATGATATTGTCGTCTTAGTCCAAGGATAAACCTCTTATTTTTGGATTTCGCGGTGGCGACGAGCTCCGGAGCATAGGGCGACAACATTGTAAATTTGTTCAGATAATCTTGCACGGAAAGATCCCCTTGCTGGAGATTGGCGAAGTCATCGTGCATTCTTTCTAAATCTTGTTCTGGGACATATTTCTCCTTGAATAGTTCTTTGAATCCATCCCATGTTCTTCCAGCTTCTCTATTCCCGGCGGTAAGAGATTCCCACCATCATTCAGCTTGTTCCTGCATAAGCCAGGCGCCCATAATAGCTTTGTCTTCGTCTCCAAGCCTTAGGCCTTCAAGAATTTTGTCGCATGTTTTGAGCCATGCAAGGGCCTCTATTACGGTGCCAGTTTCCGAGAAGGTCTTGCCTCCTAAGTTCTCATATCTCTTAGCTACACGGTCAAGCTCGAAGTATTGAGCTGCCGGAGGTTGTATCACAGGTCCTTCTTGAGCTGGGATTTCTCCCCTTCCTCGGCCTCGGCCGGCACGGCCTCCTCTAGCGGCGGCTGCTCTGGTAGCCATTTTTCAAATTCTGTATAAGCAACGAAAAAGTCAGCTAACAGAAATGATAGTCTATTGCATAGTTAAGCAGAAATTTCTACGGAAAGATAACGATGGACTGATCAATTGTTTTTGCTATTCTGCTCAGCTCATTCTAGGACCTTACTAGTCCTATCTCTAATGAGCGACTCGCCTTAGAATAATACTAATTCTATTTCGACGAAGTGTTTAATGTGTTAGACTCCAGAACTAAGGTTAACCAAAGCTCTGATACCAGCTGTGACGATCCCAAAACCCCGTGACACGGTGTTAAGGATAATCATTGGAATATAACACATTAATCATCATTAGCAGATCACAGATAATAGCATAAACAGAAAATAGAATAATTTACACACATATGACAGCGGAATCATATAGATATCATCACATCAGAGAAGCACAGTACATGATACAACTTAGTGCATAATGATACATAATCAGTCACCATCGCCTGAGGCGGAATCATACATAAAGAGTACACAAATGGAATATCAGTCTACATCGCCAGTGGCAGAATCATAATATAGATACAATAATGGCGGAGAAAATCCAAGTCAGCACAGTGTAGTCAAGCCTCGCCATGAGCCAAAAGATGCGTCAGAAACCTGTAACTAGGCTGCCCGTGTGAAAATGAGGGCACCCGAGTTTGCAAGGTGAAACAAACTACGAGTCAGTCATGGGACTGGTATGAGAAATCTATTCAACTTATTAACAACAATAATAAGGCAAATCAAAGGACCACGCCACTTTCGCGGAACGGGTTTACTCCAATGAGTGCTAGTGCATGAAATAAAGTAAATGATTAAATCAACGCAATGCTTTTTATAAAATGAAGCCATTATAAGACTCAGGTCCCATCACACAATGCAACGCAAGCCGTAGGATAGAGTTTTTACCTTATAATGGCCAAAGATGATTCATACGAATAAAACAAGGGTGTTCGATATTATTACTAGTGCATATATGTTTCAAAAGCAATTCAATCATAAATATCAATCCTAGGCGGCATAGCTACCATCTACTATGTCGCCATACTAGTAATACAATCACATTCGCATATTTCGTATTGGAAATTGGATTCCTTCATGAGTCGAGGCAAGGGGCAAGCTCCTCTCCGTTCGAGACACTCTAGCAAATGCCTCGGGACCGCACACAGCAATCCCTTGGATCCTCCAAGGCCGGTCCTCTCTTACTTTTGAGGATTAGTTATTCCTGAACACACGTTTCCCGGTCCTTACAGACCTATATCGAGGCGCCTCGTATTCCAATAACCACACAGGTGAAAAGTAGATATAAATGTCAGGGCTGGGAGGTCACTGACACCACCATAGCTAGAAAGAAACGTCGTGCACTCCTTGGGTCCTTCTCCCGTTTTTGACTCATACCGGGGTGTGAGGCTCGCGAATTCACGTTATACACAAAGCTACGTCACACAGACCATGCTTTGATCATCAACCACAAGACTTTGCTTTGCAACAGAAGCCTTGATCATATGCCACTTAGGCGTGCCACACAGGCAATCCACTCCATGCGACTGATTTCTGTCAATACATAACCTCTGAGCTCGTACGTCTCAGAGAAGGGCGTTAAGCAAAAGAATAAATTCTCCGCCGCCAAACAGATATATATTTAACAGAGATCAATCAACACATAATAAAATCCAATGTCAGACACACAGTCCATTTACAAGTCCGTTCTGGGTCTGAACGAAACCGGAGGCACAAATTCCTCGCATATCCGTACAATCAACAGTATGTGTGGACGGCTACTACTTCAATTCCTTCATGGTAGCTACTCCAATCACGAGCATCAGTAGCGCCCATCCATCCAATGTGGAGATCGTCGGTCTTCAGTCGTCTTCGACTCTTCGACTTCTCAACGTCTATCGATTATTTGAAATGAGTTAAACTCAGCCTTTTCAAATAACCCACGTATATTTAGATTTTCAAATCAATTAATCACATGGTTGGACTATTCAACATTCACATTTCAGTTATTTAGTTATAATTTTCATGTCAAATACATTCAACCATCACATATCAAACAAACACAACAAAATTGGTTTATTTCCACTCTATATCGTCTATAGTATTTTATAACGATATATCGCCATTTTTATTTAATTTAAAACGGCCATATTTAATTAAACGACGTTTCAGGTCGTGTCGATGCACTGGCGCTGCTTTTCATTAATTTTGTTTTACACATATATGAAAATCTAACCGTTGGATCTTCACAAATTTTACATCATTAGGAAGGTCATTTCAAAATGAATCCAACGGTTTTAGTTTTGGGAAAATCCGACGGTCGGATCTTCCACACTAACCATTTGAAGTTACGATTTCAATTTACGAACTGCAGCATCGTTATTCGATTTAATTTAATTATATTTATATATATATATATAAATATAATCGTTTATGGCGCTGTTTTTCTTCAGTTTTGAATTAAACATTCCAGACAATCCAACCGTCGGATCTTCACAAAGTTGGTGCCGTTGGAAAGATATTTCCAAGGCGAACCCAACGGTTGCGGTTTCGGGGAAATCCAATGGTCGGATTTCCCGCACTAGTCGTTTGAAATCACGGTTTCAAAACACGAACTACACGGCCACGTTTCGTTTTAATTCTATTTATATTTATATATTTATATAAATATAGTTCATTCAAAAATTCCTATATCGTTTCCACTTCAATTATTTCACTAACGCCTTTAAATTTCGGAAAATTTCGCCATAACCTCCTTTGTACGGGAGGGTCTGGGAAAATTCCCAAATAGCCACACGGGCGTCTCATATCAAAAAGAAAAAGAAAAAGCCAAGCGGCTAGCCAACAGGCTCATAAAATCATCACCCAAACAAAGCGGTAAATGTGTACCTATTTGTCGGGCATAAAATTCTATTTCTCTTCTCTAGCCCCTTTTCCTTTAACATGTTCAATAGATATGCATGTACATATATACGATTTCTAACATTTATCATTTTCCATTCAATTTCATATTTGATTTGCTTTGGTTTAAAAACACCATTCATTCTAATGTTGCATGCATAGGCTAAAATCATATCATTAGCTAGTTAATGTATATTTCAACTCATGCACGTTTATTTGAACAAGTGGCTATTTTTAACACTTCACATTTCAAAGATGATAATTTTGGCGAACTAAAATAGATTTCAACACATGACTATTTTATTTAGTTCCTATGCATATTAAAAATAATATTTCTATCACAAATATTTATTTCAACGTCCGCGTATCTTTAGCATATCACACATATGATAAAAATGATATTTTTATCGTTCAAAATATTTATTCAACCAATGGATGGTTTCAACACTTCATAGTTTCAATAAAAATGTAATTTTTATTGTTCGATCTTTTTATTCAACACATGAACTTTTCCACTACACACTTCTCAACAAATGAGCATTTCCACACATGGACATTTTATTTGTGTTGTTCATATTAGAAAGATGAAATTTTGATTGTTGAAACTATTTATATAAGGCGAATATTTTTCATACTTCGTATATATATAAAAATGTAATTTTTATTGTTTAAACACTTCATTCATTCACAAATGAATTTAATTTTCACACAACACTTTTCAACACACAAACATTTCCACACATGGATATAGTTTCAATATATGACTTTAATTTCAACGCATGAAAAATAATTTCAACATATGAAAATAATCCTAACACACAAAGATTATTCAAAATTTCGGCAGCATAACGGCAGGGTAGTTAAAACCGGCACCGTCCCTAGTACGGCTCCTCGCTCTACCTTAAAACCTCGCGGTTTTTGACAATGGGGATTCATGGATCTAATTCGCACGCAGGCGGCATGTTTATTTTTATTTCCACAAATATTTCCAATTCATTTCAATCACTAATGGGTATTTTTCAACCACAACCAAACAATATCAACCACAAACAATTATTCAACCATTCGTATTTTTCATCCAATATTTCACACCAATTCACCACAATAAATATCGTCCATGGTTTGTGGAATAGGGGAGTATATATATATAATATAATATATATTTGCTATATTTCACTAGCATTTCAACACAAATATCAATTATTCAATGCATGTAAAATTCATACTTCGCTTATATAGCTTACACTACGCATGTACATGAGGTATACAACACGTATGTAATTTATATTTCGCTTTTATAAATTATACACGACATTTTCCATTCAATTTCACGTTAATTTAGATTTCTCACCTTGGTTTTCTGAGCGCTAAAAATCGATACGATGTCAGAAAAATCCGCAGCTTCTTCTATTGGGTAGAGAGCTTCCTTGCGGTCTCGATGTTTCCTGTTTCATCGAATTTCGTCAACACACCAAAAAGATATGATTTTTCAAAGTGTAAAGATCAAAGAAAAACTCACTTTCACGATGGTTCAAAACTAGGTTTGCGGTTTTCGCGAGAACCGGGGCACGAGGGGACGATCAGGGAGTTGGACGTGGAAGAGCTTCGAGAGGGCTACAGGCGCGCGGCGGTTTGGTGGCGTTCGGTGTTCCAGATCGGTGGCGGCGGCGGTTTAAAGGTCAGAACTTTGGAAGGGGATATCTCGACGTAGAAGCAACGATAGGGGGAGCTCCTTATATGGATTTGAAGAGGGGAAGGAGAACTACAAAAAGTTGAACTGGGGGAGGAGCAAATTCGGGCTATGGCGATCGGAAATCGCCAGGGAAGGGGGGGAAGCTTTTCCGTCGTCGATGTCGGGGTCGGGGGGGTTTTCTGATAAATTTTTTTTTTAATTTATGAATGGAGAAATATTATTGGCCGAGGACTATATTAAATTTTTAAATAGTGTTTTCTCAAACGAACTCCTTTTTAAACCCAACGACTGTCGCCCCTAGCTAAATACCCCCATACCGGACATAATGGGATATGTTTCGTAGGCCAATTCGACTGTTATAGTCAGTTATTTTTCAAATTAAAGTATAAAACATTTAATTTTTAACTCTGAACTCACATTTAAATTTTCCAGGGCCACAAACTGATTCGAAAAATTCCAGAAAAATAAATCTAGCTATGTTTTGACGCTACGGTCCCAACAAAACTAGTTTCGTCGAATTCTGAGGTCGTTTGAAAAATGGCCATTTTCTGGTCGATCCAATTTAACAAAAATCGACCAAACACATTTTCTTTTGCTACGCTCACATACTAGCTTCAAAAATTATGAAATTTGAAACCTAGCAATAGTTTGACATCCCGGACCCAACAAAAGTGGTTTCGTCGAATTCCAAGGTCGTATGCAAAATATCAATTTTCCAGGCTTATATATTATATATACCGACTCTTCTGAAAATTCATTCGGCCATAACTTTTGATTCCCGTTATGAAACTTCGATTTTTCAGATTCGTTAGAAAGGTATTGACTAACAGATTTAAATATTTTTGGTTTTGCCAAAATCCGTTATATTTTCCATCCTGCATAGTCGGTCAAAGTTTGAATTCAAATTTTCAAACTGACTCACTATTCCTAATTCACTATTTTATTGAAATATTCTATTTCAATTGTTCAAATTCCTTTGAAATAACCAATTTAAAATTTTTAAATTGGCTCGTATTTTCCGGGTTATTACACTTAACCAATCTAAACTTGGTAATTCAATGAGGTTAAGTAACTTATACTTAACCAATTATACATGATGATTTGATGAGGTTAAGCAACCATACTTAACCAATCTAATATGAGACTTCTTAGGGTTAAGTCACAAGGCCGTTTAAACATACTTAACCATTATAATACGACTAGTGGATGGGGTTAGGTTAACCTATACTTAACCAATCTGACTCGATAATCCGATGAGGTTAAGATAATCTATGCTTAACCAATCTAACACGATAATCTGATAGGGTTAAGATAAACAAATACTTAACCAATTTGACTTGATGATTGAATAGGGTTAAGTCTTGAGCTTCTTGGTATACTTAACCAACTTGTAGGGCTAGGTCTTGGACTTGAATACTTAGCCAAATCTTGACATGATTCGTAGGCAGGTTAAGTCATGAACTTAAATGACAATACTTAACCCATTAGACAAAACCCTAGTCCAGGGGACTAGGTGGAAAACCGAGATTAACAAGGATAACGGGAAAGGAGACTAAGTGGTAAACCTTAGTTAAGGAAACTAAGTAATAATTCTTAGTCAAGGGATTTGGACCAGTTCACAGATAGATGAGTAACCCGATACGGTAGGTCATCGCTTAAACACACGAGGAGGAGCAAATTATCTGACTTAGATAAAGGCTCCAACGAATTAGGTGACGAAGCGGTAGCTTCGGGGGACGTGAGGGTACTCTTGGTATCCCTCTGTGAGGTGGCAGATGGTCCATGAAACTCGGCCTCACAGAGGTTAAGGTCTGCGGTAGAAGAGCCAAGAGTATGCCTTGGTTGCTATGCGAGCGACCTAAAGACTACGATGGATTAGCGTGGAGTCGTCGATTCTTGTTTTTGCCCTGGATAGCGCGTCGTCGACTACCTACCATCTTTAGTCAATCGTGTACGAACGGAAAGGCAGAGAACTTCCAACAGATTATATACTTGCTATCGAGTTATGGGTGAGGTTGGCCCATAGGAAAGTGGGGCTATAGTGGGGCCGGGATGTAGTTCTCATACATGATTTTTCTTGGATTGCCTTTCAGTAGTTGAGGGAGGGGTCATGTAGGACCATAGCCACGGATACAAAAACAGACCTTGATATCTGCATCAGCAGACGACTTAAAGCTCCCGACCGAGTTCCGTATTTCTCGATTTGCCCTGGCACGGAACTCGGATTGCACATTGAGATACATGTGCGTCTAGACATGGAAAACGATTCACGATATATACGTGGGACAAAGGGCGTGGTTGACGGGTGGCATAATCCCTAGTGGTCCTAGGTGGCTAAAACCCAAACCAAGTTATGAAGACGTTCATTAGGTAGCATAATCCCTAACGGTCCTAGGTGGCATAAATCCTAAGTGAACACGCGATAGTTCATGGTAAGAAAATATAACCAGATCAAGGGTAGCAGTCCAAAACAACTTCAAGGATAAAATGGTACAACGTTGAGGTGGTATAGATTTACATGGGAAAGCCCGTACGGCCTACGACAAAGGACTGAACTTATACATGGAAAGAAACATACGAGTTGGGAAAACCTACATATGCTATATATTAGGTTGACATGGACCATTACATGACATTGGGCAAGGGACATTCATAGTTAACACATGACG
Organism: Allium sativum; assembly: GCA_030737875.1. NCBI lineage: Eukaryota > Viridiplantae > Streptophyta > Magnoliopsida > Asparagales > Amaryllidaceae > Allium > Allium sativum. The sequence goes on along the minus strand of CM060910.1, from coordinate 207,542,729 downwards.
CGGGTTGGGATACTAGTACGAGAGGTGCAGAGCAAATATTCATGATAAGTACCGTGGGATGTTATACATGATAGATATCTTGGGATAGTACACTTGATAGAAACCTGACGATGTGATACCTTGATTTATCTTGACACCGTAGTTTATCATGATACCTTAGTTTATATTCCTACAGTAGTTCATCCAGTTATCTTGGTTTAGCTTATCTATCATGTCGTCATCCTTATGTTTACTTTCAGTTTATGCATGTCATGTTACCTTTACCTGTTTTTATACTGGAAGTAGATAGGACTTACCAGTCTTTATGACTGACCCCGTTTTGTTTCGCCTCTTTTTCTTCCGTTCCCCCCCCCCCCCAGGTTTTCAGGGAGGAAATGATGTTGTTTAGTTCGGACCTCTTATGCTTGAAGGTCATAATGTATAGCTTGGTCTCCTCTTGGCTATGGCTGCTTCACCGCTTTATTTTGGGGAATAATTTATGAAAAGGTTTTATGCTTCTTTACTATTGCAAGACAGGTTTTGATGTATTCTGATGTAAAAGGCTTTAGACCTTATTTTATAAGGTAATTAAATCTGTTTTACTTCCGCTGTTTTATATATGTTCTGTCTTGTAATATTTCTGTGCATGTTTACCTCGATAATGCTTCACCAAACCTAGTGCATTCCCTTTATGAGTGACCCTAGCGGAGGTGGGGTGTTACATTTGGTATCAGAGCAGAAGGTTACCAGACTGGGCAAAAGTTTTTAAAACCTTCTGAAAACTATTTGAGAAACTGTTTACAAAGAAGCATTTTTCAAGAAAAGTTGTTAAAGGTTATTCCCCAAAAGCCATTAGCACTATCCTTTGTTTCCTTGATTGAACCTCTTTTCCTTTCTTTCCTCCATCTGTAGTCACAGTAGTTTTAACTGCGACTAATCCTTGTCTAGCTACGTAAGTGTTTTCTCATGTGATGGAGGAAGTTCTCGAGAGACCTGTTACCGAAGTTATAAGAAGGGATAATTAGAGCAAGGATAAAGGACACGAGCTTAAGAATAAGCAACTTGTTGGTATGGCTTGATCCACAAAGGAAGATAAGGACAAGATCAGCGAGAGGGCAATTGTATGCTCTCATTTCTAGCGTACCTAAGAGGAATGGTACCGTTTCTGTTAAAGGCTTAGCCTTTCTTTTCTATCGTCCCGTGTAGACTTTGTTTTGATCATCGCATCATTTAAGTCTGTCTCGATAGTTAAGTCTCTGCACCTTAGTACTAGCATGGTAGAAGATCCCACTTTTGTCCCAAAATCTGGTTGGAGAGTCGGTCCATTTATTCATGACTTGTTTGGATTTAAGAACGTCTATGCCAAGTGTTGAGATTGGAAGCAATGCTTCTATTGTTGAGCTATGGATGGATTCTAGGGATGAAGTGGTGATCCAGTAATGGATGCCATTCTCGGTTTTGAAAGGAGGATAGTTAAACTCTTAACTTTCCTTGGTAATACCCTCGAAGTCTCGTGTAACCTTTTGGGTTCTGTCATGGTCAATTACCTAGAATCTCTTGATGCATTTATCGGAAATCTCTGGTCCGATCGAGCAATGTTCACCAATAAGGCGGATGGTTCATTCTGCTTAACCATGGGCTGTAAGAATCACCCAAGTAAGTGCACGTGGTAACATGGATTGGCATCGGTAAACGAGATCCAGAATTCACTAGTGAATTTTGGAGAGCTTGCATGAGTACGCAGATATGGTTGAGCCAAGTATACTAGGGAAAGAATAAGTGTAAGTGGAACGGGAGGCGATAGTGAAATGAGTTCCAACTCATACCTTGGAAATAGGAATCAAGGAGCTACGAAATCATGAAGTCAAAGGCGGTCAAGGAACAATGGAATTAAGCTCATGGAAATGCGGCTTAGACGCACGCATCATGTCTCTTTTTTTAAGAGTATATCGTTGATCCCTGGTTCACCTGTAGAGCTTACTCGCATGCTATCGCTTGGTGGATATCCTCTCGGTCCTGTTTTTGTTACAAACCACGTAAGGAGTTTGTCCTGTTTTTCTCCTCGATCTTATCTTGGGAACCTTAGATAGAATTCTATGGATGTAAACATGTATTTGAAACATGTTATGATTGATATGGTTGCAAATGGTTGCAAGTGGTTGCAAGTGGTTGCTCGTGGATGCGCGAATACACATTAGATACTAGATTGACGCGGTCACGTTTCATGTTGCATATGCACGAGTATTTGTACTTGTTTATGTATGAAATTGAATATGTTACCATGTGGATGTTGCATGTGGATGAATGGTTGTGCACACGTATAGTGTTTATATGACTAGGACTACTTGCATACATGTTGGACTCATGGCACTAAACATATTTTGCATTAGAAAGATCACTTAGGCCTGATCATTAGCATTAGCTAAGGAACATATACACACACTTTCTGCATGTGTTCATAAAGCATTAGGAGTCTTTTAAGGACCATGGTTGCCTGTGGATGATGTTTTGAGTAGATGGATGATGGATGGTAGGATACGTTCTTCCTAACTTGGAGATTTCGGGGACGAAATCCTTTAAGTTGGGGAGAGTGTGACAACCCGGATTTTTACAACATGCTAAGATAAGAATCAAGGCAGAATTTAATTATAAAATCTGAATCAGGAGAAATGGGCTGTGCCATTGCGTTCGTCTCGGAAAAATACGCGAAATAGAGTCCGAGTTTTCGAAAATCGGAGTCCGTATGACCAAGTTATGGCCCGTCAAAGTTTTCAGAAAATTTCAAGTTCAAAAACAGTTCAAATTTGAATTCAGAATTCAAATTCAGCCAAGCAAGAGAGGCGGGAAAATTCCCGCCACCCCCAAGTCGACTGGGGAGTTGACTTGGGAGTCGACACACCCCAGGTGGTGTCGACTGCCCAGTCGACACCCCTGTCGACTTGGGTGGTCGGCCAAATTGGCCTGGGTGCACCTGACTTGTTCCTCAAGACATGTTTGGAGGCTTGTGACGGATTTTAAAGGCTCAGATCTATCCTAGGGTTAATCTAAGGGCCTAAACTACTCCTAATCTCTATAAAAAGACCCCTAAGCCTACCCTAAACCCTCACTAATCACTCATGCCACGAAGTGCCGCCCAAATGCCAAGTGATCATGGCCTCCATCTCCAATTCCTAGAGACTATGCATTCAAATTGGGTTCAAATCAAAAGGTGCAAGCTTCCTATGCCAAATCGAGGGTAGATCAACGTTGCTACGCAAATTTCATGACGATTCTTCCACAAAGGAGCCACCTTTTTTCGTCGAGACGATGCATGATCCTTCCCTAAGCCTCGCTATGTAAGTTCTAGCTACTTGTAGATTCTAACGGTGGTTCTAATGTGACATGGAATAAAATGCGATGAAACATAAGTATGCTAGCCTATGTGAACCTAATTTTGCCCCTTTTCTATGATCTATGACCTTGGGCTAAGTTTTAGCGACTTAATCATGCCACTCATGTTATGTTTAACCTAGTTTATCTTGCAAGTTTGAATCTTTATCTATGGAATGTTAGCATGAACCTTTGGGAACCATTTGACTTGTGAAACATTGGCAAAGACTTGAATTTGGGGCTTATGCATGTAAATGAACCCAAACCCCTTATGTTATCATGCATGTTTGTGGCCAAATTCCCTTATGATACTATGCATGTTTGTGGCCAAATTCCCTTATGATACTATGCATGTTTGTGGCCAAATTCCCTTATGATACTATGCATGTTTGTGGCCAAATTTCCCTTATGATGCTATGCATATTTTGAGGCCAAACCCCTTTTGATACCATGCATGTTGGTGGCCAATCCCTTTTTGACATCGTGCATGTTTTGAGGCCAATATGTAGCATAGTATCCTTACTATGTTGACTCGCTTTTACTTGGGTTGGAAACACGATTCGGGGTAGGATAGACGTGCGTGATTATGACATGATAATTTGACATGGGATTTCAGGAAAATATGGCACTCATGATACACCTAAATGTGTACATGACATATGGGGTAAACGTGGGACTTGAAACTAGACACGTATGGGTTGTAAGTGTAATATGACACTAGACCAAACATGAAAGTGGCCAACTCGAGGTTGGGTTGAGTTTGTAGCATAAATCTACCTGGACCCGCCCGGCTTAACTAGTGGCTACAAACAATAGGACCCAATGTGAGTAGTTGGTCATATAGCACTTAAAACCCGAGGTTAGACTAGGTTGTGGTGTAAATCTACCCGGACCCGCCCGGCTTAACTAGTAACCACAACAAAGTCTAATGTGAGAGGTCGGGGTGCATTAATCTAATTAATGCCACATGAAAAGGTTAAGTAATCTTGACTAATGACACTTAACCGATATGACACGAATGGGTAGGTTAAGTGGAACCGGACTTGATTTCTTAATGACACTTAACCAACAAGACAATTAGGGGATGGGGTTAAGTAATTTACACTTAACTAATCCGACTTGGTAATTAGATAGGGTTAAGTAACCTACACTTAACTAATCTAAACTCGGCAATTAGATGAGGTTAAGTAACTTACACTTAACCAATCTAAACACGGTAGTTCGATGGGGTTAAGTTAAACACTTAACCAATCTAAACTTGGTAATTCAATGAGGTTAAGTAACTTATACTTAACCAATTATACATGATGATTTGATGAGGTTAAGCAACCATACTTAACCAATCTAATATGAGAACTTGGTAGGGTTAAGTCACAAGGCCGTTTAAACATACTTAACCATTATAATACGACTAGTGGATGGGGTTAGGTTAACCTATACTTAACCAATCCGACTCGATAATCCGATGAGGTTAAGATAATCTATGCTTAACCAATCGAACACGATAATCTGATAGGGTTAAGATAAACAAATACTTAACCAATTTGACTTGATGATTGAATTGGGTTAAGTCTTGATCTTCTTGGTATACTTAACCAACTTGTAGGGCTAGGTTTTGGACTTGAATACTTAGCCAAATCTTGACATGATTCGTAGGCAGGTTAAGTCGTGAACTTAAATGACAATACTTAACCCATTAGGCAAAACCCTAGTCCAGGGGACTAGGTGGAAAACCGGGATTAACAAGGACAACGGGAAAGGAAACTAAGTGGTAAACCTTAGTTAAGGAAACTAAGTAATAATTCTTAGTCAAGGGATTTGGACCAGTTCACAGATAGATGAGTAACCCGATACGGTAGGTCATCGCTTAAACACACGAGGAGGAGCAAATTATCTGACTTAGATAAAGGCTCCAACGAATTGGGTGATGTAGCGGTAGCTTCGGGGGACGTGAGGGTACTCCTGGTATCCCTCTGTGAGGTGGCAGATGGACCATGAAACCCGGCCTCACAGAGGTTAAGGTCTGCGGTAGAAGAGCCAAGATTATGCCTTGGTTGCTATGCGAGCGACCTAAAGACTGGGATGGATTAGCGTGGAGTCGTCGATTCTTGTTTTTGCCCTGGATAGCGCGTCGTCGACTAACTACCATCTTTAGTCAATCGTGTACGAACGGAAAGGCAGAGAACTTCCAACAGACCATATACTTGCTATCGAGTTATGGGTGAGGTTGGCCTATAGGAAAGTGGGACTATAGTGGGGCCGGGATGTAGTTCTCATACATGATTTTTCTTGGATTGCCTTTCTGTAGTTGAGGGAGGGGTCATGTGGGACCATAGCCACGGATACAAAAACAGACCTTGATATCTGCATCAGTAAACGACTTAAAGCTCCCGACCGAGTTCCGTATTTCTCGATTTTCCCTGGCACGGAACTCGGATGGTACATTGAGATACATGTGCGTCTAGACATGGAAAACGATTCACGATATATACGTGGGACAAAGGGCATGGTTGACGGGTGGCATAATCCCTAGTGGTCCTAGGTGGCTAAAACCCAAACCAAGTTACGGAGACGTTCATTAGGTAGCATAATCCCTAGCAGTCCTAGGTGGCATAAATCCTAAGTGAACACGCGATAGTTCATGGTAAGAAAACATAACCAGATCAAGGGTAGCAGTCCAAAACAACTTCAAGAATAAAATGGTACTACGTTGAGGTGGTATAGATTTACATGGGAAAGCCCGTACAGCCTACGACAAAGGACTAAACTTATACATGGAAAGAAACATACGAGTTGGGAAAACCTACATATGCTATATATTAGGTTGACATGGACCATTATATGACATTGGGCAAGGGACATTCATAGTTAACACATGACGCGGGTTGGGATACTAGTACGAGAGGTGCAGAGCAAATATTCATGATAAGTACCGTGGGATGTTATACATGATAGATATCTTGGGATAGTACACTTGATAGAAAGCTGACGATGTGATACCTTGATTTATTTTGACACCGTAGTTTATCATGATACCTTAGTTTATCTTGCTACAGTAGTTCATCCAGTTATCTTTGTTTAGCTTATCTATCTTGTCGTCATCCTTATGTTTACTTTCAGTTTATGCATGTCATGTTACCTTTACCTGTTTTTATACTGGAAGTAGATAGGACTTACCAGTCTTTATGACTGACCCCGTTTTGTTTTGCCTCTTTGTCTTCCGTCCCCCCCCCCCCCCCCCAGGTTTTCAGGGAGGAAATGATGTTGTTTAGTTCGGACCTCTTATGCTTGAAGGTCATCATGTATAGCTTGGTCTCCTCTTGGCTATGGCTGCTTCACCGCTTTATTTTGGTGAATAATTTATGAAAAGGTTTTATGCTTCTTTACTATTGCAAGACAGGTTTTGATGTATTCTGATGTAAAAGGCTTTAGACCTTATTTTATAAGGTAATGAAATCTGTTTTACTTCCGCTGTTTTATATATGTTCTGTCTTGTAATATTTCTGTGCATGTTTACCTCGATAATGCTTCACCAAACCTAGGGCATTCCCTTTGTGAGTGACCCTAGCGGAGGTGGGGTGTTACATTTGGTATCAGAGCAGAAGGTTACCAGACTGGGCAAAAGTTTTTAAAACCTTCTGAAAACAATTTGAGAAACTGTTTACAAAGAAGCATTTTTCAAGAAAAGTTTTTAAAGGCTATTCCCCAAAAGCCATTAGCACTATCCTTTGTTTCCTTGATTGAACCTCTTTTCCTTTCTTTCCTCCATCTGTAGTCACAGTAGTTTTAACTGCGACTAATCCTTATCTAGCTACGTAAGTGTTTTCCCGTGCGATGGAGGAAGTTCTCGAGAGACCTGTTACCGAAGTTATAAGAAGGGATAATAAGAGCAAGGATAAAGGACACGAGCTTAAGAATAAGCAACTTGTTGGTATGGCTTGATCCATAAAGGAAGATAAGGACAAGATCAGCGAGAGGGCAATTGTATGCTCTCATTTCTAGCGTACCTAAGAGGAATGGTACCGTTTCTGTTAAAGGCTTAGCCTTTCTTTTCTATCGTCCCGTGTAGACTTTGTTTTGATCATCGCATCATTTAAGTCTGCCTCGATAGTTAAGTCTCTGCACCTTAGTACTAGCATGGTAGAAGATCCCACTTTTGTCCCAAAATCTGGTTGGAGAGTCGGTCCATTTATTCATGACTTGTTTTGATTTAAGAACGTCTATGCCAAGTGTTGAGATTGGAAGCAATGCTTCTATAGTTGAGCTATGGATGGATTCTAGGGATGAAGTGGTGATCCAGTAATGGATGCCATTCTCGGTTTTGAAAGGAGGATAGTTAAACTCTTAACTTGCCTTGGTAATACCCTCGAAGTCTCGTGTAACCTTTTGGGTTCTATCTTGGTCAGTTACCTAGAATCTCTTGATGCATTTATCAGAAATCTCTGGTCCAATCGAGCAATGTTCGCCAATAAGGCGGATGGTTCATTCTGCTTAAGCATGGGCTGTAAGAATCACCCTAGTAAGTGCACGTGGTAACATGGATTGGCATCGGTAAACGAGATCCAGAATTCACTAGTGAATTTTGGAGAGCTTGCATGAGTACGCAGATATGGTTGAGCCAAGTATACTAGGGAAAGAATAAGTGTAAGTGGAACGGGAGGCGATAGTGAAATGAGTTCCAACTCATACCTTGGAAATAGGAATCAAGGAGCTACGAAATCATGAAGTCAAAGGCGGTCAAGGCACAATGGAATTAAGCTCATGGAAATGCGGCTTAGACGCGCGCATCATGTCTCTTTTTTTAAGAGTATATCGTTGATCCTTGGTTCACCTGTAGAGCTTACTCGCATGCTATCGCTTGGTGGATATCCTCTCGGTCATGTTTCTGTTACAAACCCCGTAAGGAGTTTGTCCTGTTTATCTCCTCGATCTTATCTTGGGAACCTTAGATAGAATTCTATGGATGTAAACATATATTTGAAACATGTTATGATTGATATGGTTGCAAATGGTTGCAAGTGGTTGCAAGTGGTTGCTCGTGGATGCGCGAATACACATTAGATACTAGATTGACGCGGTCACGTTTCATGTTGCATATGCATGAGTATTTGTACTTGTTTATGGATGAAATTGAATATGTTACCATGTGGATGTTGCATGTGGATGAATGGTTGTGCACACGTATAGTGTTTATATGACTAGGACTACTTGCATACATGTTGGACTCATGGCACTAAACATATTTTGCATTAGAAAGATCACTCAGGCCTGATCATTAGCATTAGTTAAGGAACATATACACACACTTTCTGCATGTGTTCATAAAGCATTAGGAGTCTTTTAAGGACCATGGTTGCCTGTGGATGATGTTTTGAGTAGATGGATGATGGATGGTAGGATACGTTCTTCCTAACTTGGAGATTTCGGGGACGAAATCCTTTAAGTTGGGGAGAGTGTGACAACCCGGATTTTTACAACATGCTAAGATAAGAATCAAGGCAGAATTTAATTATAAAATCTGAATCAGGAGAAACAGGCTGTGCCATTGCGTTGGTCTCGAAAAAATACGCGAAATAGAGTCCGAGTTTTCGAAAATCGGAGTCTGTATGACCAAGTTATGGCCCGTCAAAGTTTTCAGAAAATTTCAAGTTCAAAAACAGTTCAAATTTGAATTCAGAATTCAAATTCAGCCAAGCAGGAGAGGCGGGAAAATTCCCGCCACCCACAAGTCGACTAAGGAGACGACTTGGGAGTCGACACACCCCAGGTGGTGTCGACTGCCCAGTCGACACCCCTGTCGACTTGGGTGGTCGGCCAAATTGGCCTGGGTGCACCTGACTTGTTCCTCAAGACATGTTTGGAGGCTTGTGACGGATTTTAAAGGCTCAGATCTATCCTAGGGTTAATCTAAGGGCCTAAACTACTCCTAATCTCTATAAAAAGACCCCTAAGCCTACCCTAAACCCTCACAAATCACTCATGCCACGAAGTGCCGCCCAAATGCCAAGTGATCATGGCCTCCATCTCCAATTCCTAGAGACTATGCATTCAAATCGGGTTCAAATCAAAAGGTGCAAGCTTCCTATGCCAAATCGAGGGTAGATCAACGTTGCTACGCAAATTTCATGACGATTCTTCCACAAAGGAGCCACCTTTTTTCGTCGAGACGATGCATGATCCTTCCCTAAGCCTCGCTATGTAAGTTCCAGCTACTTGTAGATTCTAACGGTGGTTCTAATGTGACATGGAATAAAATGCGATGAAACATAAGTATGCTAGCCTATGTGAACCTAAGTTTGCCCCTTTTCTATGATCTATGACCTTGGGCTAAGTTTTAGCGACTTAATCATGCCACTCATGTTATGTTTAACCTAGTTTATCTTGCAAGTTTGAATCTTTATCTATGGAATGTTAGCATGAACCTTTGGGAACCATTTGACTTGTGAAACATTGGCAAAGACTTGACTTTGGGGCTTATGCATGTAAATGAAACCAAACCCCTTATGTTATCATGCATGTTTGTGGCCAAATTCCCTTATGATACTATGCATGTTTGTGGCCAAATTCCCTTATGATACTATGCATGTTTGTGGCCAAATTTCCCTTATGATACTATGCATGTTTTGAGGCCAAACCCCTTTTGATACCATGCATGTTGGTGGCCAATCCCTTTTTGACATCGTGCATGTTTTGAGGCCAATATGTAGCATAGTATCCTTACTATGTTGACTCGCTTTTACTTGGGTTGGAAACACGATTTGGGGTAGGACAGACGTGCGTGATTATGACATGATAATTTGACATGGGATTTCAGGAAAATATGGCACTCATGATACACCTAAATGTGGACATGACATGTGGGGTAAACATGGGACTTGAAACTAGACACGTATGTGTTGTAAGTGTAATATGACACTAGACCAAACATGAAAGTGGCCATCTCGAGGTTGGGTTGAGTTTGTAGCATAAATCTACCCAGACCCGCCCGGCTTAACTAGTGGCTACAAACAATAGGACCCAATGTGAGTAGTTGGTCATATAGCACTTAAAACCCGAGGTTAGACTAGGTTGTGGTGTAAATCTACCCGGACCCGCCCGGCTTAACTAGTAACCACAACAAAGTCTAATGTGAGAGGTAGGGGTGCATTAATCTAATTAATGCCACATGAAAAGGTTAAGTAATCTTGACTAATGACACTTAACCGATATGACACGAATGGGTAGGTTAAGTGGAACCGGACTTGATTTCTAAATGACACTTAGCCAAACAAGACAATTAGGGGATGGGGTTAAGTAATTTACACTTAACTAATCCGACTTGGTAATTAGATAGGGTTAAGTAACCTACACTTAACTAATCTAAACACGGCAATTAGATGAGGTTAAGTAACTTACACTTAACCAATCTGAACACGGTAATTCGATGGGGTTAAGTTAAACACTTAACCAATCTAAACTTGGTAATTCAATGAGGTTAAGTAACTTATACTTAACCAATTATACATGATGATTTGATGAGATTAAGCAACCATACTTAACCAATCTAATATGAGAACTTGGTAGGGTTAAGTCACAAGGCCGTTTAAACATACTTAACTATTATAATACAACTAGTGGATGGGGTTAGGTTAACCTATACTTAACCAATCCGACTCGATAATCCGATGAGGTTAAGATAATCTATGCTTAACCAATCTAACACGACAATCTGATAGGGTTAAGATAAACAAATACTTTACCAATTTGACTTGATGATTGAATAGGGTTAAGTCTTGAGCTTCTTGGTATACTTAACCAACTTGTAGGGCTAGGTCTTGGACTTGAATACTTAGCCAAATCTTGACATGATTCGTAGGCAGGTTAAGTCATGAACTTAAATGACAATACTTAACCCATTAGGCAAAACCCTAGTCCAGGGGACTAGGTGGAAAACCGGGATTAACAAGGATAACGGGAAAGGAGACTAAGTGGTAAACCTTAGTTAAGGAAACTAAGTAATAATTCTTAGTCAAGGGATTTGGACCAGTTCACAGATAGATGAGTAACCCGATACGGTAGGTCATCGCTTAAACACACGAGGAGGAGAAAATTATCTGACTTAGATAAAGGCTCCAACGAATTGGGTGACGAAGCGGTAGCTTCGGGGGACGTGAGGGTACTCTTGGTATCCCTCTGTGAGGTGGCAGATGGTCCATGAAACCCGGCCTCACAGAGGTTAAGGTCTGCGGTAGAAGAGCCAAGAGTATGCCTTTGTTGCTATGCGAGCGACCTAAAGACTGGGATGGATTAGCATGGAGTCGTCGATTCTTGTTTTTGCCCTGGATAGCGCGTCGTCGACTACCTACCATCTTTAGTCAATCGTGTACGAACGGAAAGGCAGAGAACTTCCAGCAGACCATATGCTTGCTATCGAGTTATGGGTGAGGTTGGCCCATAGGAAAGTGGGACTATAGTGGGGCCGGGATGTAGTTCTTATACATGATTTTTCTTGGATTGACTTTCAGTAGTTGAGGGAGGGGTCACGTGGGACCATAGCCACGGATACAAAAACAGACCTTGATATCTGCATCAGTAGACGACTTAAAGCTCCCGACCGAGTTCCGTATTTCTCGATTTGCCCTGGCACGGAACTCGGATGGCACATTGAGATACATGTGCGTCTAGACATGGAAAACGATTCACGATATATACGTGGGACAAAGGGCATGGCTGACGGGTGGCATAATCCCTAGTGGTCCTAGGTGGCTAAAACCCAAACCAAGTTACGGAGACGTTCATTAGGTAGCATAATCCCTAGCGGTCCTAGGTGGCATAAATCCTAAGTGAACACGCGATAGTTCATGGTAAGAAAACATAACCAGATCAAGGGTAGCAGTCCAAAACAACTTCAAAGATAAAATGGTACTACGTTGAGGTGGTATAGATTTACATGGGAAAGCCCGTACGGCCTACGACAAAGGACTGAACTTATACATGGAAAGAAACATACGAGTTGGGAAAACCTACATATGCTATATATTAGGTTGACATGGACCATTACATGACATTGGGCAAGGGACATTCATAGTTAACACATGACGCGGGTTGGGATACTAGTACGAGAGGTGCAGAGCAAATATTCATGATAAGTACCGTGGGATGTTATACATGATAGATATCTTGGGATAGTAAACTTGATAGAAACCTGGCGATGTGATACCTTGATTTATCTTGACACCGTAGTTTATCATGATACCTTAGTTTATCTTGCTACAGTAGTTCATCCAGTTATCTTGGTTTAGCTTATCTATCATGACGTCATCCTTATGTTTACTTTCAGTTTATGCATGTCATGTTACCTTTACCTATTTTTATACCGGAAGTAGATAGGACTTACCAGTCTTTATGACTGACCCCGTTTTGTTTCGCCTCTTTGTCTTCCGTTCCCCCCCCCCCCCAGGTTTTCAGGGAGGAAATGATGTTGTTTAGTTCGGACCTCTTATGCTTGAAGGTCATCATGTATAGCTTGGTCTCCTCTTGGCTATGGCTGCTTCACCGCTTTATTTTGGGGAATAATTTATGAAAAGGTTTTATGCTTCTTTACTATTGCAAGACAGGTTTTGATGTATTCTGATGTAAAAGGCTTTAGACCTTATTTTATAAGGTAATGAAATCTGTTTTACTTCCGCTGTTTTATATATGTTCTGTCTTGTAATATTTCTGTGCATGTTTACCTCGATAATGCTTCACCAAATCTAGTGCATTCCCTTTGTGAGTGACCCTAGCGGAGGTGGGGTGTAACATTTGGTACCAGAGCAGAAGGTTACCAGACTGGGCAAAAGTTTTTAAAACCTTCTGAAAACTATTTGAGAAACTGTTTACAAAGAAGCATTTTTCAAGAAAAGTTTTTAAAGGCTATTCCCCAAAAGCCATTAGCACTATCCTTTGTTTCCTTGATTGAACCTCTTTTCCTTTCTTTCCTCCATCTGTAGTCACAGTAGTTTTAACTGCGACTAATCCTTGTCTAGCTACGTAAGTGTTTTCCCGTGCGATGGAGGAAGTTCTCGAGAGACCTGTTACCGAAGTTATAAGAAGGGATAATAAGAGCAAGGATAAAGGACACGAGCTTAAGAATAAGCAACTTGTTGGTATGGCTTGATCCACAAAGGAAGATAAGGACAAGATCAGCGAGAGGGCAATTGTATGCTCTTATTTCTAGCGTACCTAAGAGGAATGGTACCGTTTCTATTAAAGGCTTAGACTTTCTTTTCTATCGTCCCGTGTAGGCTTTGTTTTGAACATCGCATCATTTAAGTCTGCCTCGATAGTTAAGTCTCTGCACCTTAGTACTAGCATGGTAGAAGATCCCACTTTTGTCCCAAAATCTGGTTGGAGAGTCGGTCCATTTATTCATGACTTGTTTGGATTTAAGAACGTCTATGCCAAGTGTTGAGATTGGAAGCAATGCTTCTATTGTTGAGCTATGGATGGATTCTAGGGATGAAGTGGTGATCCAGTAATGGATGCCATTCTCGGTTTTGAAAGGAGGATAGTTAAACTCTTAACTTGCCTTGGTAATACCCTCGAAGTCTCGTGTAACCTTTTGGGTTCTGTCATGGTCAGTTACCTAGATTCTCTTGATGCATTTATCGGAAATCTCTGGTCCGATCGAGCAATGTTCGCCAATAAGGCGGATGGTTCATTCTGCTTAAGCATGGGCTGTAAGAATCACCCTAGTAAGTGCACGTGGTAACATGGATTGGCATTGGTAAACGAGATCCAGAATTCACTAGTGAATTTTGGAGAGCTTGCATGAGTACGCAGATATGGTTGAGCCAAGTATACTAGGGAAAGAATAAGTGTAAGTGGAACGGGAGGCGATAGTGAAATGAGTTCCAACTCATACCTTGGAAATAGGAATCAAGGAGCTACGAAATCATGAAGTCAAAGGCGGTCAAGGCACAATGGAATTAAGCTCATGGAAATGCGGCTTAGACGCGCGCATCATGTCTCTTTTTTTAAGAGTATATCGTTGATCCCTGGTTCACCTGTAGAGCTTACTCGCATGCTATCGCTTGGTGGATATCCTCTCAGTCCTGTTTCTGTTACAAACCCCGTAAGGAGTTTGTCCTGTTTATCTCCTCGATCTTATCTTGGGAACCTTAGATAGAATTCTATGGATGTAAACATGTATTTGAAACATGTTATGATTGATATGGTTGCAAATGGTTGCAAGTGGTTGCTCGTGGATGCGCGAATACACATTAGATACTAGATTAACGCGGTCACGTTTCATGTTGCATATGCATGAGTATTTGTACTTGTTTATGGATGAAATTGAATATGTTACCATGTGGATGTTGCATGTGGATGAATGGTTGTGCACACGTATAGTGTTTATATGACTAGGACTACTTGCATACATGTTGGACTCATGGCACTAAACATATTTTGCATTAGAAAGATCACTCAGGCCTGATCATTAGCATTAGCTAAGGAACATATACACACACTTTCTGCATGTGTTCATAAAGCATTAGGAGTCTTTTAAGGACCATGGTTGCCTGTGGATGATGTTTTGAGTAGATGGATGATGGATGGTAGGATACGTTCTTCCTAACTTGGAGATTTCGGGGATGAAATCCTTTAAGTTGGGGAGAGTGTGACAACCCGGATTTTTACAACATGCTAAGATAAGAATCAAGGCAGAATTTAATTATAAAATCTGAATCAGGAGAAACGGGCTGTGCCATTGCGTTTGTCTCGAAAAAATACGCGAAATAGAGTCCGAGTTTTCGAAAATCGGAGTCCGTATGACCAAGTTATGGCCCGTCAAAGTTTTCAGAAAATTTCAAGTTCAAAAACAGTTCAAATTTGAATTCAGAATTCAAATTCAGCCAAGCAGGAGAGGCGGGAAAATTCCCGCCACCCCCAGTCGACTGGGGAGTCGACTTGGGAGTCGACACACCCCAGGTGGTGTCGACTGCCCAGTCGACACCCCTGTCGACTTGGGTGGTCGGCCAAATTGGCCTGGGTGCACCTGACTTGTTCCTCAAGACATGTTTGGAGGCTTGTGACGGATTTTAAAGGCTCAGATCTATCCTAGGGTTAATCTAAGGGCCTAAACTACTCCTAATCTCTATAAAAAGACCCCTAAGCCTACCCTAAACCCTCACAAATCACTCATGCCACGAAGTGCCGCCCAAATGCCAAGTGATCATGGCCTCCATCTCCAATTCCTAGAGACTATGCATTCAAATCGGGTTCAAATCAAAAGGTGCAAGCTTCCTATGCCAAATCGAGGGTAGATCAACGTTACTACGCAAATTTCATGACGATTCTTCCACAAAGGAGCCACCTTTTTTCATCGAGACGATGCATGATCCTTCCCTAAGCCTCGCTATGTAAGTTCTAGCTACTTGTAAATTCTAACGGTGGTTCTAATGTGGTATGGAATAAAATGCGATGAAACATAAGTATGCTAGCCTATGTGAACCTAATTTTGCCCCTTTTCTATGATCTATGACCTTGGGCTAACTTTTAGCGACTTAATCATGCCACTCATGTTATGTTTAACCTAGTTTATCTTGCAAGTTTGAATCTTTATCTATGGAATGTTAGCATGAACCTTTGGGAACCATTTGACTTGTGAAACATTGGCAAAGACTTGACTTTGGGGGTTATGCATGTAAATGAACCCAAACCCCTTATGTTATCATGCATGTTTGTGGCCAAATTCCCTTATGATACTATGCATGTTTGTGGCCAAATTCCCTTATGATACTATGCATGTTTGTGGCCAAATTCCCTTATGATACTATGCATGTTTGTGGCCAAATTTCCCTTATGATGCTATGCATATTTTGAGGCCAAACCCCTTTTGATACCATGCATGTTGGTGGCCAATCCCTTTTTGACATCGTGCATGTTTTGAGGCCAATATGTAGCATAGTATCCTTACTATGTTGACTCGCTTTTACTTGGGTTGGAAACACGATTTGGGGTAGGATAGATGTGCGTGATTATGACATGATAATTTGACATGGGATTTCAGAAAAATATGGCACTCATGATACACCTAAATGTGGACATGACATGTGGGGTAAACATGGGACTTGAAACTAGACACGTATGGGTTGTAAGTGTAATATGACACTAGACCAAACATGAAAGTGGTCAACTCGAGGTTGGGTTGAGTTTGTAGCATAAATCTACCCGGACCCGCCCGGCTTAACTAGTGGCTACAAACAATAGGACCCAATGTGAGTAGTTGGTCATATAGCACTTAAAACCCGAGGTTAGACTAGGTTGTGGTGTAAATCTACCCGGACCCGCCCGGCTTAACTAGTAACCACAACAAAGTCTAATGTGAGAGGTTGGGGTGCATTAATCTAATTAATGCCACATGAAAAGGTTAAGTAATCTTGACTAATGACACTTAACCGATATGACACGAATGGGTAGGTTAAGTGGAACCGGACTTGATTTCTTAATGACACTTAACCAAACAAGACAATTAGGGGATGGGGTTAAGTAATTTACACTTAACTAATCCGACTTGGTAATTAGATAGGGTTAAGTAACCTACACTTAACTAATCTAAACACGGCAATTAGATGAGGTTAAGTAACTTACACTTAACCAATCTAAACACGGTAATTCGATGGGGTTAAGTTAAACACTTAACCAATCTAAACTTGGTAATTCAATGAGGATAAGTAACTTATACTTAACCAATTATACATGATGATTTGATGAGGTTAAGCAACCATACTTAACCAATCAAATATGAGAACTTGGTAGGGTTAAGTCACAAGGCCGTTTAAACATACTTAACCATTATAATACGACAAGTGGATGGGGTTAGGTTAACCTATACTTAACCAATCCGACTCGATAATCCGATGAGGTTAAGATAATCTATGCTTAACCAATCTAACACGATAATCTGATAGGGTTAAGATAAACAAATACTTAACCAATTTGACTTGATGATTGAATATGGTTAAGTCTTGAGCTTCTTGGTATACTTAACCAACTTGTAGGGCTAGGTCTTGGACTTGAATACTTAGCCAAATCTTGACATGATTCGTAGGCAGGTTAAGTCATGAACTTAAATGACAATACTTAACCCATTAGGAAAAACCCTAGTCCAGGGGACTAGGTGGAAAACCGGGATTAACAAGGATAACGGGAAAGGAGACTAAGTGGTAAACCTTAGTTAAGGAAACTAAGTAATAAATCTTAGTCAAGGGATTTGGACCAGTTCACAGATAGATGAGTAACCCGATACGGTAGGTCATCGCTTAAACACACGAGCAGGAGCAAATTATCTGACTTAGATAAAGGCTCCAACGAATTGGGTGACGAAGCGGTAGCTTCGGGGGACGTGAGGGTACTCTTGGTATCCCTCTGTGAGGTGGCAGATGGTCCATGAAACCCGGCCTCATAGAGGTTAAGGTCTGCGGTAGAAGAGCCAAGAGTATGCCTTGGTTGCTATGCGAGTGACCTAAAGACTGGGATGGATTAGCGTGGAGTCGTCGATTCTTGTTTTTGCCCTGGATAGCGCGTCGTCGACTACCTACCATCTTTAGTCAATCGTGTACGAACGGAAAGGCAGAGAACTTCCAACAGACCATATACTTGCTATCGAGTTATGGGTGAGGTTGGCCCATAGGAAAGTGGGGCTATAGTGGGGCCGGGATGTAGTTCTCATACATGATTTTTCTTGGATTGCCTTTCAGTAGTTGAGGGAGGGGTCATGTAGGACCATAGCCACGGATACAAAAACAGACCTTGATATCTGCATCAGTAGACGACTTAAAGCTCCCGACCGAGTTCCGTATTTCTCGATTTGCCCTGTCACGGAACTCGGATGGCACATTGAGATACATGTGCATCTAGACATGGAAAACGATTCACGATATATACGTGGGACAAATGGCGTGGTTGACGGGTGGCATAATCCCTAGTGGTCCTGGGTGGCTAAAACCCAAACCAAGTTACGGAGACGTTCATTAGGTAGCATAATCCCTAGCGGGCCTAGGTGGCATAAATCCTAAGTGAACACGCGATAGTTTATGGTAAGAAAACATAACCAGATCAAGGGTAGCAGTCCAAAACAACTTCAAGGATAAAATGGTACTACGTTGAGGTGGTATAGATTTACATGGGAAAGCCCGTACGGCCTACGGCAAAGGATTGAACTTATACATGGAAAGAAACATACGAGTTGGGAAAACCTACATATGCTATATATTAGGTTGACATGGACCATTACATGACATTGGGCAAGGGACATTCATAGTTAACACATGACGCGGGTTGGGATACTAGCACGAGAGGTGCAGAGCAAATATTCATGATAAGTACCGTGGGATGTTATACATGATAGATATCTTGGGATAGTACACTTGATAGAAACCTGACGATGTGATATGATTTATCTTGACACCGTAGTTTATCATGATACCTTAGTTTATCTTGCTACAGTAGTTCATCCAGTTATCTTGGTTTAGCTTATCTATCTTGTCGTCATCCTTATGTTTACTTTCAGTTTATGCATGTCATGTTACCTTTACCTGTTTTTATACTGGAAGTAGATAGGACTTACCAGTCTTTATGACTGACCCCGTTTTGTTTCGCCTCTTTGTCTTCCGTTCCCCCCCCCCCCCCACAGGTTTTTAGGGAGGAAATGATGTTGTTTAGTTCGAACCTCTTATGCTTGAAGGTCATCATGTATAGCTTGGTCTCCTCTTGGCTATGGCTGCTTCACCGCTTTATTTTGGGGAATAATTTATGAAAAGGTTTTATGCTTCTTTACTATTGCAAGACAGGTTTTGATGTATTATGATGTAAAAGGCTTTAGACCTTATTTTATAAGGTAATGAAATCTGTTTTACTTCCGCTGTTTTATATATGTTCTGTCTTGTAATATTTCTGTGCATGTTTACCTCGATAATGCTTCACCAAACCTAGTGCATTCCCTTTGTGAGTGACCCTAGCGGAGGTGGGGTGTTACACCATTCGACGACGTTTTCGACAAATCTAACTATACTAATCAACCACAAATCATGTCAAAAAGTCATAGCAACATAGCAAACTAACCACAAACACCAAAACAATGAATTTTCATGTCAAAATGGATCAAATATACCCAAGACCCCTTATTTTACCTTAAGCATGTTTAAGCAAAACTAATCATAGGGTTAACAAAACTTAATCAAATTAAACCAAATTTCTACCAGTGGCATAAAATATTATTTTCGAATTTATAGACATTTTTCCAGAATTTATATGTGTATAAATTCGCTAATCTTCACTAATTACCCTTAATTAACTGTAATTAGTGTCAAAACGATGTTAATCACTCACCTTGGCCACAAACGAAATTCTCAGAACTGAAACCTTGCTGATTTGGGCGAATACTGATGTCTAACAGCAGCTCTAGCCTTGCTTTCGTGTTTCCTCTCCTTAATTTGATGTAGATTAGGCTAAAACTTGATTAGAAAGTGATTAGAAGGTGATTTGGGTGTTGGAGGCCATTGCTAGGGTTGCAAGAAAGAAAGTGGCGGCTAGGGAATGAGAATAAAATCGTTCTCTAACTGATTTCAGCCTCCTCCTTACCCTAATCCCGAAATCCCCTTTGGGCCTAGCTGCTAATTACCCGGTTAAGCCCAATTAAGCTGTTTTCCACCATCTGAAACCTATTTCAGCCATATCTCCCAAACGGTGAGTCCGTTTGGCTAATGTGACCACTCTACGGAATTGTAAACCATCATCCGGAGCCAATGGAAGTGGTTTCAGATCAAAATTCCTTTCCAGTCAAAAGTTATGGCCAAAACAGTACCAACTAGGGGTAAAATGGTCATTTAAAAATCGGGAAAAATCATGAACATGGGAAATGACCCCAATAGTCGTCTCCCAAAGTTACATGACCATACGACTTCATATGGGAAGGAAATAAATATTCTATGGTCCTATGATGCGTAGAATACGGGTCGTTACACTCTTCCCCCCTTAAGAAATTTCGTCCCCGAAATTCCTTAACCCAAAACATACAAAAGATCCCGCATGCCTAACAGCCACATACAACAACCAAACATGCAAAGCAAGCAAACAGACCTATCCTAGCATGCGGAAAATTAAATCGAAGTCAAAATCTTACCAGGCAAAGAGTTCTGGGTATGTCTTCCTAATGTTCTCCTCTGTCTCCCAAGTACAATCATTCTCGTCCTCGCTCCACTGAACCTTGACTAGCTTCACCGCCTTCCTTCGAAGTTGCTTCATGTCGTGCTCGACAATACGGGCCGGCTTGGGGTTCCCAACCGCCTCGGGTTCTACTTCGAAGTCCTCTAACTGATCAGGTGAAATAGCCATATCTAGGTCGTGAACGAACTTCCTTAGTTGGGAAACATGAAATACGTTGTGAACTCCCACCATCTTCTATGGTAAGTCAATTCCAGATGCCAAATTCCCGACTGGTTCAAGAACAGGGAATGGGCCAACAAATCTTGGTGCTAACTTGCCTCTCCTGCCAAATCGTATTACGCTCTTCAACGGAGAAATCTTGATAAACACCAAGTCGCCAACGGAGAATTTTAGGTCTCTTCTCCTCTTGTCAGCATAACTCTTCTGCCTATCTTGGGCAGCCTTCATTCGTTGTTGAATGATCTTGATCCTATCTGAAGTTTCCCTCACCACATCTGGTCCAAGCATAAACTTCTCGCCAGTCTCTATCCAACATGATGGTGAGTTGCACGGTCTTCCGTACAAAGCTTCAAACGGAGCCATACCGATACTGGATTGGTAGCTATTATTATATGCAAACTCTACTAGATGCAAATGGTCATCCCATGATCCACCAAAATCCAATATACATGCTCTCAAGAGATCTTCCAAAATACGATTCACCCTCTCCGTCTGACCGTCGGTCTGAGGATGATATGCGGTACTGAGATGTAACTTTGACCCTAGAGCCTCTTGTAAGCTCTTCCAAAACCCACTAGTGAACAATGGGTCTCGGTCACTCACAATGCTTTTAGGTACTCCATGTAATCTCACTACCCACTTCATATACAATTCTGCTAACTTAGCTGCCGTTCTGGTCGATTTGACTGGTATAAATCTTGCACTTTTAGTCAGTCGATCCACAATTACCCAAATGCTATCATGTCCCGCTCTAGTCCTGGGTAAACCATCGATGAAATCCATCGAGACTTGCTCCCATTTCCATTCGGGGATTTCTAATGGCTGTAACAACCCACTAGGCTTCTTTTGCTCGGCTTTAACTAGCTGGCAATTCATGCACTTGGATATAAACTTTCCAATGTCTCTTTTCATCCCTTCCCAGTAGTAGGTCTGCTTCATGTCTCGATACATTTTGTTACCACCAGGGTGTATAGTCAGTTTTGAGTGATGACATTCTCTAAGCACTTCATCTCTCAATCCATTGACATTGGGTACGACTAGTCTTCCATCCTTTCTAAGCCATCCATCTAGATCAAGCCCATACTTGTTCATCTCCTTATCAATACCCATCTCTAACTTGGAGATGATTTCCAATAGGTTAGGATCGTCCCTCTGACTAGAGCCGATCCGCTCAATCAAAGTGGGTCTGACCATCAAACTTGCTAACATTTCTGGATCCAATTCGCACTTTGGTCTGAAATCATACCCAGCGATGTACTCCAGTTGCTTCCATTCTAGAAACATAGCCCCTAATCTGGCATGTCTCCTACTCAATGCATCAGCCACCGCATTTCCCTTTCCCGGTGTATATGCGATGTCAAAATCATAGGAAGCCAAGAATTCTAACCACCTTTGTTGCCGGAGATTTAGATCCTTCTGGGAGAAGAGATACTTCAACGACTTATGGTCTATAAACAGCTCAAATCTCCCCCCCAAGAGATAGTGTCTCCACATCTTTAACACGAACACGATCGCTGCCAATTCCAAATCATGGGTAGGGTATCTTCTCTCGTGCGGTTTCAATTGTCGACTTGCATAAGCTACAACCCTACCGCCTTGCATCAATACAGCACCCAGTCCGGTACCACAGGCATCCATGTATACCGTCATCTCTTCATTCCCCTTAGGAATGACTAACACTGGTGCGTTTGTCAACTTGTCCTTTAGAATCTTGAATGCATTCTCGCACCCTTCATCCCAGACAAAAGCTTGATTCTTCTTGGTCAACTGGGTCAATGGTGTTGCTATCTTGGAGAAACCTTGGATAAACTTGCGATAATATCCAGCTAACCCCAAGAAACTTCTTACCTCTGTTGCATTCTTGGGCGTAGGCCAATCCTGTACCGTAGCCACCTTCGCCGGGTCCACGGCAATACCATTCTCTGATATAACATGGCCCAAGAACCTCACTTCCCTCTTCCAGAAGTGACACTTAGAAAACTTTGCTTTCAATTGGTGTTTTCTCAACACCTCCATCACTATTCTTAAATGTTCCTTGTGTTCTTCCTCTGTCCTCGAGTAGACCAAAATATCATCAACGAACACAAGGACAAACTTATTCAACTGATCTCTGAATACCCTATTCATAAGATCCACAAAATATGTTGGGGCATTGGTCAGCCCGAATGGCATGACCAACCACTCATAAAATCCAGACGGCGTTCGAAATGCCGTTTTAGCTATACTCTCAACTTCCACTCTAAGCTGATGAAAACCTATCGCGAGATCCAACTGAGAAAATACTCTCGCGCCACTCAACTGATCGAACAAATCATCTATCCGCAGTAGAGGATACTTGTTCTTCCTCGTCACTTTATTCAACTCGCGGTAGTCTACACACAAACGAAGGGAACCATCCGCCTTGGTAGGAAACACAACTGGTGCTCCCCATTCAGAAACACTCCTTCTGATAAATCCCTTCTTCAAAAGTTCGCTGACTTGCACCTCGAGCTCTCGCTGCTCCCTTGGTGCCATACGACGAAGTGGCATCACTATAGGTCTGGCATCTTTTACCAAATCAATATGGAACTCAATCTCTCGGTGTGGTGGAAGCCCGGTCACTTCCTCGAAAACATCCGGATACTGGCCAACCACGGGCAAACCTGATAACTCACTATGCGGAATATCGAGGGAGTTTAGAAAACTAGCCAATACCCCCTTACTGGGTAGACCACCAAATACTATCCTCCGTCCATCATCCGCTCTAGCTGTCACCAAAAAGCCCTCACAGTCTACCACTACCACGTATCTTCGGAGCCAATCTACTCCCAAAATAATGCCAAACCCAGTAAAGCCCAAAACAAAGCAATCACAAACAAACATGCATCCATGACTCGATAAGACCACATTACGACAAATCATACTAAGGCTAGTCGAACCACCAATTGGGTTCGTCACTACTAAAGGTCTATCGACAATCTCGGGCTCCAATCCCAACCTATCTACCAGGTCACTAGATATGAAAGAACTGGAAGCTCCGGTATCAAACAAAACTCTAACAGGAACATCATAAACAGAAAGCATACCTTGAATGATGACATTCTTTCCCTTCTCCGCCGCAGTTGGGGCATTCGACGAAGAAGGAATAGCATTAAGGGCGTAGGCTTTCACCATTTGCTTTTCTTTGGGGGGTTGCGGACACTTGTCTTTGTGATGTCCCATTTGGCCACAGTTGAAGCACTTCCTATCCGCTAGCTTGGCCCGACAATTACTAGCATAATGGCCCTTATTACCACAGCTGAAGCACTCAACATCTTGCTTATTCTTTTTCTTCTGGCCATCCTTAGTCTGATTCTGCTTCCTCTTATTCTGGGAACCACCCTTGGCTCCACCACTTGCTTGT
This sequence comes from Allium sativum, assembly GCA_030737875.1. Taxonomy (NCBI): domain Eukaryota; kingdom Viridiplantae; phylum Streptophyta; class Magnoliopsida; order Asparagales; family Amaryllidaceae; genus Allium; species Allium sativum. The sequence continues at coordinate 207,518,590 of CM060910.1, read as the reverse complement.
GGCTTTGGCTCATCTGCGGACGCAACCCCAGTCTTCAGCTTATGGTAGAGACTTTCTGATCTCAATGCTTTCCCCACAATCGATTCAAACGTCTCATCGATGTGGTTAATAAGCCTTTCCCCTAAGTACTGATCCAAACCAGTCACGAATTTCTCATTCTTCTTCTCGGCAGTATCAATAAGAGATAGCCCATACTTCGACAAAGTGTCGAATTCAGCAATATACTCCGAGACAGCTCTGTCATTCTGCTTGAGCTCCAAGAATTTCTTAAACAACACTGACTTCTGAGCAGCTGGAATGAACTTCTTGCTAAAGCGAGCCTTAAACTGCTCCCAAGTAATCTGGTCTTCGGGAGTAGCTGCCTTTATAGCATTCCACCAATTCATTGCCCGCCCTTGCAGCTAACGGGACGCTAGCTTTCTCGTCATCGCATCCTCGATACCCAAATCCTCGAAGATACGTTCGCAACTATCCAACCAATCCTGAACATCCATAGCCGACTCCGTCCCGTGGAACGGCTTCCCACCAAGGCTAGTATAATCCTTGTTCAGCTTGGCGAAGTCGACTCTCGGCGCCTGCACTATTGGACCACCACCATTTCCACCATTGGGAGCTTCCCTCTGCACGTCCCTAAGCATCTCTCTCATGAGGTCAGTAAACATCGTCCTCATGTCAGCAGCATTCCCATTATTGGCCCCTCTACCGTACCTCTAACATATCGGCTCATCGTCAATCTGTAAAGGGAAACGATTAACGACCCCATAGTGGTGCTAGTGCAATACGACTTCATCCTTATATTAGTAATAGTATATATATATATATATAGCTTTTGAAAACCAAAGTAATCACAAATATGCTCTCTCATATACGTATACTATCTCTCCCTGATAACTTCCCTAGGTTAACTACGCAACCTAGAGCTCTGATACCAAGTGTGACGGCCTGCCCTGCACCAGCCTGCATTGCCTCCGAAAGTGCGCTGTACACATGCCCGACTAGCACAGGACGGTCGTCAGAAGAAAGGAAAGAAGGGAACGAACTAATCAAGAACCTGTAGAATGTCTCACAGCGCATGGAGTAAAATATAATAATAATAATAACATACTTGACATAAAACAGGTGAGACAGTGCATAAGCTGATAACTAAAATCAACATCAACATCAGAGCAGCGGAAATCCAAATACAGCTTATAACAACTTTCCAAATTTACTGTCTCTAAACAAAAGAAAGCTAAAATAGAAGATGCACCACTAATGCCCAAGCAGTGATCTTCAACAACACGGGGAGAATACTATATATATTACGTGGAAGCCTCCTGCTCGTCTCCGGATCATCTACCCGTGCATCACCAACTAACCTGTCTCTAGTCTGCTCGTGTGAGCACCCAGAGTAATAAGAGGAGACATAAAACTCTGGGTCAGACATAAAGCCTGGTATGAGCGATAAGCATCTAAACAGTACAATAACAGGTATACTAAACCATACCTGAACCTGGACCTGCAACCAAAGAGTTAGTACCACATACCGTACAGTACTCTAAGGTGCCATAATAAATAGTGTAAAGAATACGGGGGTGGGGTGTGCATGTCATAATGATAGCAAACAAATCATCCATAGCAACCATCCTCACATCTCTCACTCAGTGCGTAAAGCATACGATGTCCACCACTGTCAATCACTAGACCCATCGAAGTGGTGACGGAGTTCGACTTGTACAACTACTGCTACTACCAAGCTTACCACATGGAGTCATGACCAAATCTTTACAAATGACCCCACTTCATTGGTTTATAGCCCTTTAGTCGTACCTAGGCCACTGTGGCCCTGAATCCGTTCACGTACCTCCCATACATAGTGATCCAAAGTCATAGACATCGACTGCCCCTTGGCACACGTCCCGCAGCAAAGCCCAATCATGAAGTGAACTCATCGGTTCCCAACTGGATACTGAGTTCTAACTTCCCATATTGGACTACCTTTGCATCTCGGGTTATTGGTCAATACTGGGTCGGGTCGGATTCTCCTTCTAGCCATCGGTTCGGGTCGGGTCCTCTACTTCGGGTCGGTTCGTAGTCTTCTCCTGTAGCGGTTCGGTTCGGGTCCACAGCGTCGCATCGGTTCGGGTCGGGCGTCTCACTTCGGGTCGGGTCGGGTGTCCTCCTCCAGGTCGGGTCGGGTGCCATCTCCCTTCCAGTTCGTGCTTCCGCTCCGATCCGCTCCCTCGTTCTTCACGTGCTCCGATCCGATCCCTCCTTCTTCATCCGATCCGATCCCAGTTCAATTAGCGTGGCCTTCCTTCTTGCTAGATCTCCCAAGTGTCAAGTTCCGATCCGAGCCCTTCGTCCCTGAGTCGATCCGATCCCCAGCTTAACCAACATGGCCTTCCTTTTTGCCAAGCCACTTTTGTGCCAGACTCCAGTTCGGGTCGGGTTCCTTACCCAGATCTCCAATCCGATCCGAGCCCATGTCCAATCCGATCCGAAACCCTGCACAACTTTCTACAACTTTTTCCAGCAACTTGTTTACGCCATTCGACGACGTTTTCGACAAACTAACTATACTAATGAACCACAAATCATGTCAAACAGTCATAGCAACATAGCAAACTAACCACAAACACCAAAACAATGAATTTTCATGTCAAAATGGATCAAATATACCCAAAACCCCTTATTTTACCTTAAGCATGTTTAAGAAAAACTAATCATAGGGTTAACAAAACTTAATCAAATTAAACCAAATTTCTACCAGAGGAATAAAATAATATTTTTGAATTTATAGACATTTTTCCAGAATTTATTAGTGTATAAATTCGCTAATCTTCATTAATTACCCTTAATTAACTGTAATTAGTGTCAAAACGATGCTAATCACTCACCTTGGCCACAAACGAAATTCTCAGAACTGAAACCTTGCTGATTTGGGCGAATACTGATGTCTAACAGCAGCTCTAGCCTTGCTTTCATGTTTCCTCTCCTTAATTTGATGTAGATTAGGCCAAAACTTGATTAGAAAGTGATTAGAAGGTGATCTGGGTGTTGGAGGCCATTGCTAGGGTTGCAAGAAAGAAAGTGGCGGCTGGGAAATGAGAATAAAATCGTTCTCTAACTGATTTCAGCCTCCTCCTTACCCTAATCCCGAAATCCCCTTTGGGCTTGGCTGTTAATTACCCGGTTAAGCCCAATTAAGCTGTTTTTCACCATCTGAAACCTGTTTCAGCCATATCTCCCAAACGGTGAGTCTGTTTGGCTAATGTGACCACTCTACGGAATTGTAAACCATCATCCGGAGCCAATGGAAGTGGTTTCAGATCAAAATTCCTTTCCAGTCAAAAGTTATGGACAAAACAGTACCAACTAGGGGTAAAATGGTCATTTGAAAATCGGGAAAAATCATGAACATGGGAAATGACCCCAATAGTCGTCTCCCAAAGTTACATGACCATACGACTTCATATGGGAAGGAAATAAATATTCTACGGTCACATAATGCGTAGAATACGGGTTGTTACATGAACTCTTAGTTGTCTACCTCCATAACACACTACCCTCCCCTCTTGCATCATAACCGCACCAAGCCCTGTACCATACGCATCAGTGTATACCGTAAGCACTTTCTTCCCATCAAGCAAGGTCAAGACTGGGGCTATTGTCAGAGCCCTCTTCAATCGCTAGAAAGCGTCATCACAATCTACATCCCAAGAAAATGTCAGATTCTTCTTCGTCAGCCTGGTGAGTAGGGTTGATATCTTTGTGAAGTCCTTAATGAACTTCCTATAACAGCCCGCTAACCCTAGAAAACTTCTCACCTCCATTGCATTCTTTGGGATCTACCAATCTTGAACTGCAACTACCTTTGCGGGATCTATTACTATCGCATCTTTATAAACCACTTGCCCTAGAAATCTTACTTCTTTTCTCCAAAAATGGCATTTGGAGAACTTTGCCTTAAGCTGGTGCGTACGGAGAATTTTCAAAACCTCCCTTAAATGTCGGGCATGCTTTTCCTCACTCTTCGTGATAATCAGTATATCATCAATGAAGACCACAACGAACTTATTTAGAAACTTCCGGAACACCCTACTCATCAAATTAACAAAATAGGAGGGTGCATTCGTCAACCCAAAAGGCATAACGAGCCACTTGAAGAAACCATCTGGAGTTCTAAAAGCGGTCTTGTCTATACTGTCCTCGGCCACCCTCAACTGATGAAACCCCGTGGCCAGGTCTAACTGAGAGAAAACAGATGCACCAACAAGATGGTCAAACAGATCATCTATCCTTGGAAATGGGTGCCTGTTCTTCTTCGTAAGTTTATTCAACTCTCTATAGTCTACACATAAGTGAAGCGAACCATCTGCCTTAGTTGCGAATACCACCGGAGCACCCCATTCAGATATGCTTCGCCTTATAAACCCTTTCTCAAGTAGCTCCTCTCCTTGCTTGTTGAGCTCCCTTCTTTCTCTTGGAGCCATACAGCGCATAGGCAATGCAACTGGCTTTGAATTATCCACCAAGTATATATGAAAATGAATCTTGGAGGCAAGCCCCGAACCTCATCAAAAACATCAGGATACTCACAGACTACCAGTACAGATCGTAGATCATCGATAGATGCATTAAGTGACTCTAGGAAACTAAGCATGACAGACCCTTTTGGGTCACAAGAAATCTAGAGGGTCTTCCCATGGCGAGTTAAAAGTCTAACGACCCTCCTCTTACAGTCCTAAATGGCACCATACATGGCTAGCCAATCCATCCCTAGAATCAAACCATAGCTCATGAAACCAAGCACATATGCGTCACACTCAAACTTGATGCCCAACACAGATATTCTCAAACACTGACAAATCATAGACAAATGAGCCGTACTACCAATGGGGGTTGAAACAACAACGGGATCCAAAACCATACTAGTACTAAGGTGTAGAGACTTAACAACATAATCAGATATAAAAGAATAGGAAGTGCTAGAATCAAAAAGAGTTCTAACAGGATGATTGGATAGAGAAATCAAACCTTTAACGAGAGCTTTCCTACTTCTATCCAGAGCATTGGTCAAGAGAGCATCCACTTGCCCTCCAGAAGATCCTACCCTTTGGCCTTGTCCTTACTTCTTTGGGCACTCCTTAGAAAAGTGTTCGACCACTCCGCAATTGAAACAAGCATTATTCTTTCTTTTGCAGTCCTTGATCAAGTAACCCTCGCGTCCATAAGTATGGCACTTCATCTTATCTCTAGCCTTCTCGTCCTTTCCGCCCTTCTTTTGTTGTTGTCCTTTCTTACCACACTTTCTTATTTTGTGTTTCCTTAACCTCAGCTTCTTTATTTTCACCTTTATCTTCCTCATGCATCAATGCCATATCAACGAGTTTCTCAAAAGTTGCTCCTATCGGAATATGAGATATAGCCAACCCATGGAGGGGTTCATTCAATCCTCTAGCAAACCGCAAAGCTTTCTTATGCGGGGTATCTACTAGCTCCAACCCAAACCTCGCTAGTTGATTGAACTTGTTAACATACTCTTTGACAGTCATGCCTCCTTGATTGAGCGCCAAAAACCTTTCCATTTGCATACTTTTCTCAACTTGAGAAAGAACTTCATTTCGAATCTTTGTCGGAAATCATCCCATGTCTCTACTGGATGCCCTACTTGCGTCACTTCCCACCAAAATGAAGGTTCATCTTTCAGCAGCCAAGCGACCAACTGAATCTTTCTACAATCGTCGACTTCAAAAATTCCAAACAAATCCTCCGTTTCTTTAAGCCAATTCCTTGCCTCTACGAAAATCTCGGTTCCTCGGAATGGCTTTCCACCCATAGCACAAAAATCCTAGCAGATCTAAGAGTAATTATCTGCTCGCGGAGGAGGAGGAGGAACAGCGGGTGCAACTGGGGAGGAACGTCTTCTTAACCTCCGGCGGGTGTCGTGGCCTCAAGATACGTACGAAACCAGCATGGTATCGTGACACCGTCCGGAATATTAGGTTCCCCAGACATAATGAAAAGAGAAGGAAAAGGGATTCAAATAGAGAATTGAAAGATATTACATATGGCTTTGGGGAATATGTTTTTCAAAACAGATTTTCTTTTAAAACCTTTTTGAAATCAATTTTCAAAATATTTTATCCGGTCTGGTAACCATCAGCTCTGATACCAAGTGTGATATCCTACGTCCGTTAATATCACTTGTTATGAGAATGCATTAAGTTTCGTGAAGCGTTATAGGTAAATAGAAATAGAAACCTTACAAGACAGATATAATATAGCAGCGGAATTTAAAACTTTTATTAAGCAGAAAACATCATGTTTCAAAACATAGTTACATCATAAGTCTGAAATGCATAAAACCCAGTACATCAATTTAAAACTTCTGTCTTATACTAAAATTATCAGAGTACAATAAACATGAAAAGAGCATAATCCCCAAAAGCATAACCATAGTAGAGAAGATATGAAATCAAGAAGTAATTTAAGCAGCATCAGGCAGAATGAAAACAGAATCCTAGTCAAGCTTGAGTATTCCCACCCTGAGAAACTGGGGGGGGAGGGGAGGGGGAAACAGAAGAGAAAAAAGAGGAAACAAAATGGGTCAGACATAAAGTTCAGTGAGTCCAGTTACTTTTAGCATATAAATAAGTAATAGCATCATGACACACATATAAGCTGGATAAGAGAAATAACAACATACAAGGCAAGTATGACAAGGTAAGCATGATAAACAGGATAGAACCAATAGCGCTTCCCTAACATTTTCTTCCTCTGCACCAATACTAGTATCATATGAACAAGATGGTAGACTTAGGCGTACTTCTAGTGAGAGGTTTTACCCCCATACAATAATAGGCAGCCCAACTGAACATATCGGTGTTACCCCTAAGGATAATAACGGGATCCTAAACAGGCGAGACTAGATGTACCCTAATTACTACCCCAATCAATTGGCTCCCTACTCCGTAGATACCTTGCGCTGGCCCCACGTTAGGATGGATCACACCCTAAAGTTGCAACCCTTCGTTTTCAGGATGTGCACAACCATATCTACTGATGTCACGGCGTCTTAGCCTCCATTGTCCGGACCCATGCACACACATGACTCCATCGAAATGCGTCACCCGCATCGTCCCCTCTTTTGGATCTCTTACAATCAGCCCAGTAAGCGTGCCCCGATTCCGACATAGTTTGGAGTACTCGTTTAATACCCATATATAGGCTACTGATTGAAACAGGTCGCGCACACAAGATGATAAAAGCTTCCCTCTAAGCTTACATCCCCACTACTAGGATTTCCATAGGTTATGTCGTACCAGTGTAACAAGATTGCATAACCCCAACTGGTTAAGTTTGTGCGCCTATATATAAATATTACCTACCACCCCAAGATATACTTAACCCTCCCACTGTTCTAAGTAAGTTAACTTCTCCCCTACTCAAGTCAACATGTTCATTTTATCCCTATGGACCCAGACAGGTTAAGTATTACAAGTTCATCACCATATATTCATTTGTGGTTATGATGTGCTAGACCTCCCATATTAAGCCTACAACTTATGGATGTTGGATATGTCGGGCGGGTCCGGGCAGACTTCTTTCACAAGTCGGACTTAACCTCGTGTCTTAGCCTGTTACTTGTTTATGTACTTAGACCCCTCACATTAAATTCACCACTTGTGGTCGCTGGATACGTCGGTCCGGTCCGGGCAGACTTCTACCACAAGTGTAATTTAACCTCATGTCTAGGCGCGGTTACAGTTTCTAATTACTATAAATCTAGGCATTTTCACTATTAACCCGTTATTCCTATTTCATTATAGGTTTTTATGCCCCTTTTCCAAGTCATATTCATCATGTAACATATGCCCCAAATTAAGGTCTTTAATCACAATTTTGGTTTATGCCCTAAATCCACATTCATGTTTTCAATTCAAGTTATGATCAAATTTCCCAATACAAGTTACGCCCCAATCTTAACGTTTTCCCCTCGTTCCCAATTCCACGTGTTCGCATATTTCAGTGGTATGCCTAGGCTTGAAGGTAGCCAGGCTATAAAATAAAAAAGGGTAAAGAAGAAGGGAAGAGAACAGAAATAAGCATAATAACAAAATAGAGATATGGTGATAGAAATAGGCATAGCAACTGAATAAGTACATAGTGACAAAATTCGGCATCATGACAAGATAGATATATAAGAATAGATCTGATGAACATGTGATAATAGAACTGATTGGGCATAGTGACAAGATCATAAACATGCATGATGAGATCTAACCAGTGAATTAGATATACAAATAATGACAGATCTAACATGATTCAATTAGTCATAGGCTTAGCCAATTCATAACATGTCAAGATTAACTTAGATACACAGGTTATGGAAGATCTGATATGATTCAAATAGTCATAGGATTAGATCCAATTCATAAACATGTCAAAATAACTTTTAAGTGTTTATATCTAAAAATAACGTAGGCTCACAGAGTATGGATTTAAGAAAACCGAGGAAAGCGTATTGATTTTGAATCAGTGGTCTTCGAATACGTTTGAATCGTTGTTGCTGAAGAAAAGGCTAATTTAATCTGAGTTGGAGCAGCATCTCACCGTCGCCATTGATTTAGATGAATAAAACAATGGGTATAGGGTCTTATTTATAGCCATCAGCTAACGAACAAAACTAAGGATTCAGTCCACGCTCAGAACCATGAATCTGCCCAGATCTATATAGGGTTCAACCCCCCTTTTAGTGTGTCGATACAGGGGTCGATACCCCTTTGATGGGGTCGACCCGTGGGCGTGAATTTTCCCGCTCCCCTTTCTGCTGTTCGATTTTGAATTTATTTTAATTCTGGATTTATTTTATTCATATATAAGTGGCTTATTTATTTATAAACTTCAAACCTTAATATCTTCTTCATACGGTATCCGTTTTACGCAAACTCGAAGTCTACCTTAAGGAGAATTCCAAAATAAACGCAAGCAAGCAGTCTGTTTCACTTAGTTCCCAATATTTAATTAAGTACTATTTAGTTTATCATTATAATGTGTTATAAATTAAGGGGTTTTAGAGGTGTCCTACCGGGTAATATCAGTTAAGTAATAACTTTCACAATACTACTTCTCATATTACAAATGAGAGAATAGACTTAAGAACGTTAACGTATGAGGATGGGGTTCTTAAAGGGCTAGGGGTCCGCCTCAGGGTTATAAGAGATTGTAAGATTCCACCTTTAATAAGGCCATAATTGACCGAGAATGCCACCTCTTTGGATCTTTACCCTAAAACACTAATGGGCGATTGACTTCGATATTCATCCCATTGGTTAGATATTTATGTTTGTGTGAATTCTTATGTGTTGCATAGACATACCTTGACATATGTAACCTGATAAAAATATATGGTATGGACATTAAGTAATACTATGTTCCAGTCACACAGAACTTTATGTTCTGACCCCCTCTCCTTAACATCCAAACAGGTCAGTAGATGGGGTAAAGCCATGGATGAAGTCCTGATTGAAGACGATGGAGAAGATGAAGTTATTATGATACTATCAGCAGTTATTGTTTTTCTTCTTTTGGAATCTTATAAAGTTGAGCTATTTGATGTACCTTTTGAATAAATGTAACTGCGATTGTGTATTTTTGTGATTCTGAAATAAACGGTACATCTTATTTTTGGTATTATATTTTTTATTTTCGCTGTGTGAGATTTCCATTTGATGTATGTGTCAGTATTATTATGTGCAAATGTAATCCTTACAGGAACCAACGACCCGTTCACAATGGATCTAAGTTTCGATGGGCCTTTTCTGGGTCGAAATTTAGGCTTATTCCAGCGGGATGTTGCACCTCCAAACTCTTTGAAAAATATATGTGTTAGTTTTAGGATTTCTGATTCAAGAAATGGAGATGAAAGGTTGTAAATTAGGCTATGGGCGCTCAGATATCCTGTCCGTGTGAGATTCAAATTAGAGAAACCTCGAATGTTAGGTCTGATTCAGATTTAGAATTGGAGAGCTATTTGGTTAGTGGGGTAAAATTATATTTTTCATATAATGGTATGTGATATTGTTTGTTCCTATAAATTTATTAAAATATTATCTCATCCCTCTTTCTCCCTTTCCGCACGATTTCAATTTGAATTATGATTAGGCGCAAAATAATCAAATTATGGTAATGCAAGAAATAATTGAAATGTGGTCAGTCCTAAATTAATCGAATTGTCGTTATGCGTAAAATAACTGAATTGTTATTAAGCGCAAATTAATTAAATTGTGGTTATGCGCAAATTAATTGGAACTATGAACAAGAGAGGGAAATTTAATGATTTGAGGCTAAATGAATGCATTGTAATCAAAAGGAGAAAACTTGATGATTTGTGACTAAGTATGTGTATTATGCCAAAATTGTAATATAAGGAAAATTTGTAAGTAAGCAAAGTTAGTAAAGCTTACTAAATAAATGTGACACAGATTGACATGGCATAATTAAAGTTATGTGCAGTAAAATTGTAGAAAAAGGGGAAATCTTATAATTTTGTTGTAAGGAATCACCTTCAAGATTTAACGTGGAATAATCCTGAAATTGGTAAATGGATAAGAGATAGGAAATAATAATAACACTAATAAAAAGTGGAAATTAGTAATGGACTGAATCGGTTGGTTGTGGAAAAGGGACACATTTCCATAATTAAATTCCTATTAAATATGGAGAATATAATTGCAAGAAAAAAGGAAGTAATGTGGATTAGTGCGAAATAGGAATTTGGTCGTATTGCGCACTAACCAATAGCATAAAAATAACGTAGTAAAGCGGTAATATCTTGCAATTATGGGCCTCGATTAATTTATATTATGGAAATAGAGTTTGGTACATTTCCAGCAACCAGCTAGATAAAGTGCATGAATTATTTCCTATAAATGTGTAAACTTACAAAGGCAACAATTAGATTAATGTCATAATGGTAAAGGTTATGTTAAATAACAAGAAACCTATGAAGTATGTAATTAATAGGGAATGTACCTATCATAATAAACTATATAAGACAGGAAGATAATATAATAGGTAGACTTATCATAGAGAAAAGTAGGACTGTAACATACATGTTATAATTAAAAGATGAAATGGGAAGTAAGAGACTTATTATAAATGAACCTAATTTACGGGAAATAAGTTTAATAAGCAAACCAATAATGGGTTATGGTAATATTATTACACGAGGTTATAATTAAATGGAAAAGAGTAGGTAGGCTTATTATTAATAAACTTATAATTGAGAAATTAAGTTTATGAATATAATAATAAGTAGTGATCCATTCTGGTAGCGAAGTCTGATTAGGAATAATAAGCGATCAACTAAAAGCTAATAAAAAAAATAACTTTAATGCAGAATAATCAAGTAAATATTTAAGTTAATTATCAATGCAGTAAGTAAAACAAGCGCTTAATAGAAGATTAGACATTGGTTCTAATAATGTAATGAGGAGATGCGCTTGGACCAGTCCATACGTATTTGGAATGAAGGGCCCAACAAGACGGATCATCGCATGTGTCTAGAGACACAAGTGGAGCACGTCCAACTAGTTATTCGATGAGGCTGGAAGGAAGTACGAGGGAGGGTACTCTGAGATGGCCCTCTAGGGAAACCAGATGAAGCTGTACTCCCAGAGGAAGTTTTGTAGTTCCATCTAAGTGTATACCTTGGCTATGATTTTGATATGGCAACCAGAAGGCTAGGCGGATGACCTTAGGATAATCCGGCCTTTGCCTCGCTCAAGGTGAAGGCTAGCAAATAAGGATAGTAACCATCAGATACATGTCATCGACAGTCGGTGGGATGTGGAAAGACTAGAGCTAAACCAATAGGCCAATGATATTTCATTATCGAGACATTGGATGAGGGATACACCAATTGGATGCTTTAGATTGGATGTTAGGGGAAAGTCACTTAGCTCTTGAAGTAGTCTTTCATTATTTGAGGGAAGGGCCTGAGTAGGGCCAAGCCACGATGAAAAGAGACAGACTTATTTATTGTTATCTGTATCGTAGGCCTAATGAAGCTATACTTTATAGATATCGAAAGGTCCTGACTGAGTTCTGTGCACAGGTGCAGCCCGATTGCAGAACTCGTGTTATCTTAGGCAGTACGTTTGTGTGAGGGTCTTAATGCATGCACTGGGAGGAGTATCGTTGACGTCAAGGCATTTAACTCCACGTCGGGTTTTAGATTGACTCTTGAGTTCAGATATGAGGATCCGTACACTTACATGGCATAGCAATGATTGTTTTTTGTATTTGCATGGTGTAGTTATGGGGATTCCGAATGCGACTTGACGTAGGATGGAGGTTAGATATGCTTTCGTGGCGTGGCGGTAAAGATCGCATGTGGTGGGTACTATGGGCGTACCTTGAGGTATTAGACATATAGCTACATAAATGTATGATTTATTAGGTAAATCTACTAGGGAGTAGATTGGTATGATTTATGCAAAAAATAAAGAGTATATTCTGAAATAAACCCGAATAACTAAATAAATATGAACCATCGATAGAATGGTATATTTAGTGCTATTTGTAGAAAATATAGTTTGTCCATTCACATAAACTTTCACTCTGACCCCATCCTCATAAAAAAACCCGCAGGTTAGACATGTAGTTGAAATTCTGCAGCTTAAAGACAAGTGTTAGATAAGCCTCATTATATTTAGAAGTGTTTACTTGCTATTATATTTTATTCCCTTCCGCTATGAGATTTCTATTACGAGCTCTAATATGTTTATCTTTGACTTTCTGGAAGAGACCAGACAAGCAAATTTGATCTTTGATAAATTTTGGATTTTTTTTAAATCGAGTCTGTCGAAATTTGGATTGCTACAGCTAAGGTTACCAATTCGACTTTGGTATCGACCTCGAGGTTCATAGATGAGATTCTTATAATTTCCACCTCAACTTCCATACCCCCTAATCACCTCTCAACAAACTTTGTTGGGTGAAGTTCCCGTTATTATTCCTCCTAATAGGGTAACACCCTTTTTGTCCCCCCAACCTTCTACTTCTCTCTTTTGGGAAGACATTCATAGGATGTTGGGGCTTTCTCCTTTCCTCGCTACATACATCAATATTGTGGATTCTTCGTCATGTCTACCATTTGAGGTTCCTTTTTTTGATTTGGTGAAGGGGATTGTTGACTCTCCTTCGTTTGCATGTCTGCTACTGACCCTAGCTCTTATTTGGAGCAAAAAATATCATTGCTCACCATCTTTTGATAATGTCTTATTCTATCATTCTTTCCAGTTATTCTACCTTTACTTCTCACATCCCTTCTTATTCCTTTTTAGCTCGTAAGGCAATGATTTTCTTCCCAAAAGGATATTGTTGACTTGCTTGCTACTAAGGAAGAAGACCAAATCTTAAAAGCTCAAAACAATGAGTTATCTATTGCAATGGACAAAATCTCAAGGGAGCTTGATGCTACATGGCTTCTCTTTCGGAGCAAGATGACTCAATGTAGATCCTCATGGGTCAATTTTTTTCTTAAACACTGGTTAGAGAAATCCAAAATAGAGCGTGAGGACTTAGGCTCAAAATATGCTTAACTTTCCTCTGGTATTAGGAAGGATGTTAAAGTGGTAAAAGGATCTCTTGCGAAGGTTCTTGCTGCTTTACATGATGCCAAGTGGAAGGTTAATGACTACCTAGCTAACTCTTTTGAAAAGTCTTCGCTAATCCTGTTATAGACACCTTGTGGTTGTTTACATTGAAAATAAGGTTTAATGTTCTGATCTTTGATTTCCTAATCAACCCCTAGAGATGATGAGCGAATTTTAGTGGAAAATAAACATCCTTGAGAAAAAGGGGGAGAAATCTCTTAGAGAGAGAATGTTAATGTCGAGAAACTTCACTCCTTTGAGGTACCCAATGTTTATGCGGATACCTCGGGAACAGATGATCATGAGTACTTGGATAATTGCTCGGAGGCCTCTTTCTATAGCGAGATGAAGATGATGATGAAGGCCATATGGAAGACCCTGGCAACTCATATGCTACAACCAGTGCCAGAGGATTTGGAACCATCCTCGACACGGGTGTTGAGGAAGATGATCAATCTTATGAGAGGAATGGTGGTCTTGATGCGGGGAAGGATGCCTTCACTATTGAAGGCTCGGATTCTTCAAGGACTATAGATTTTTATCAGCTTCCCATGATACTTGCAATCAAAATTTTCATCAAAGTGTTAATACCCAAAACAGCCAAAGAGAAATCAAGAGTGGAAGCTATGTGAAGGGGCGAAAGACCCAGAGAACCTCCGAAAGATATAGTATTGACCCTTCAACATGCGTCATCCGAATTTTGGGGAGAGAAAGCAAACAATATCCTCTCGATTAAAAGACCCCCAATCAACATAATCTGAAAGGCAACTACTTCTAATTTGTTACCTCCAAGCGAGAAAGACTTAAGCTTAGTATCACTTCTAGTCTGACTAGAAAGGAAATACAAGATAACTTAAGCTTTCATCAACATGGCATCACACTTAGAAAGAAGAAGAGACAAAGGCCTCCATAAAAGTTTTTCTTCAACATCTGGCAAAATCCTACACCATCAGAACCTACTTTCCGAAATTTTTGTACTAGCACAAGTACTCTAGTAAAGAAGAGCAGCATGCGCACTCATGAAGCCTTCACATGCATTCCTATCAGATGGACGAAGCAAAGCCTATAAGCCGAAGAAGGGCCAATACACACTTATAAATAAGACCCTGTAGACCAAGAATATAAGACCAATTTCCCATTTTTCTCAAACTTGTATTCTTGCGCTCTTAAATCAGATCCACAAACTCTAATTTGTAAATCAATTTTGGGAAAAGTATCCATAATTCTCGAAGGTCTTAATATAGAGGTTTTATCGCTTTTGTGAGCTAATGATTGTGAATTTATTTAATTGTTACGTTATTATTCGATTCTACCATTATAAGATCACTCTTCAAAGTTACATCAAGATACTGTTAGGTAATTATACACCCTTCTGACTACTACTGAAAGACTTAAGCGATAGGATTGGGTTGTAACACCCAACACTTTTTTGAGCCCAAATTTCAACAAAAATCAAAACTCAGACCCATCCAAGCACGGAGATTATAAATCTTGGACCTGCAAATAAATGAGCATGAGCATATCAGAGTAGAATAAAAATAATTCCCAACAGAAACAAGATAGATAACAAGAATCAACTTAGGAAACTACCTCAAAAGAAAATCGCTACATCAATATCGAGCACGAGTGAACAAGCATAGAAAACCAAACTTGAACACTTTCTAAGACCTGTCTTACCCGAGATAAAACTGAGTGTTGTTATGAAGAGAAGGGTCTAAACAGTAAGTTCTGGTGAGTAAAAAATGCATAACACTGTGTACAATACACAAATGTATCCCGATTGGTCTCCTCCAAAATATATGTCTAACATGGCTACGATCTTGTAAAGATTTACACACGACGATTTTGTACCATACCTAAGGTAATGCTTCCCAAAGTTAATGGTATCGCAATACTAAGATAACATTTTTGCACATAAGCATGAATCCTTTAAGCCACGATTCGATCAACTGGCAAAAACTAAGAGGTGGGCTTTCCAACTATGCAACATGCTCTAAGGAGGTAAGTCATTTCTTTATAGCCACTTAAAGCCTCACTATTAATATAATATTAGGGTGGATCCCTTTGGTCACTTAAGACCCAAGGCGGATCCAATTGATCTCTTACTGTTTTACTCGGTGGTTTACCCAACATTAATAAAAATTAGAGGACACTAGCTACTAAGTCCGACTAATTTAAGGATTCTGTCATTCATGCATACACCCAAGCCCTGTATAAGGCAATAGATAGTAAGTAGTCACTTATTACCTACAGGATAGGTAGATGATTTTTGCTATTTATGACTTTCAATTGGTGGACCCCCATGTTACTATCCCACAAACCGTACTGGATAACCTTCTAGTCACTTAGTACTTCGCTCAGGATTGGCAGACCTATGGTACCTCCGTGGCGTTCATTTGGTACCTTTTCCCAGGGCGGACCCTAACCCTAATCATTTAATATTAAAGGAAGTGAACTATCATGGACATTACCAATCTCATACCTAACTATCCTTTAATACTTCTTATTTATGGAGAAGCGAGCTATTTTATCACTTAATACCTTTTTAAGGGTGGATCCAATGATTCTAATGTAACAACCAAAAAAATTCAAAGCTCAAGGTTCGACACTAATACACTCTCTGCATTTTTGTGCCCAAAAATCAAGTATAAAAAATATACAAATTTAAAAGAAAGAAGTTAGAGGGTGAGAAAGAAGAAAGAAAGTTTAGAATAAAAGAAGAAAAACATAAACTCATTAGAACAGAAAAAGATTAGAATCTCACAATGGAATGAATAAGTATAATATATCAATACTCTTTACAAACGAGAAAATTTTATATATACATGAATAAATCATCAAAGTACACAAATACATTGCTCTATACAGTTATAACAACTTATTTGTACTATGATTGATAAATACACAACACACACAACGAAAATAAATTAATACTAGTAAACAAGGGAATATGTCTTGACTCCAACTCCTCTGCTGTAGCTCTAAGTAAACCTAGTACAACCTGAAAAATATAATCATCTTACCGATCCCATTTTGCGAAAAGCAAAATAACACAGATAATCAGTCTGGGATACTTAACAGTGAGAAAACTCACATCATAATCAACTTGCTTAATTTTATAAATCCTTCAAAGAATGGAACTCTCGTAAGACATAACCATACATAAACATGACACGTGTTTTTCCACTATGATAACACAAAACACTTTTATATCAAATTCAATGATATTATAATAATGGCTATTAAATCATCTTAATATAAAATAGAAATATAGCTGAAATGCTTGCATCTCACGTTTCGACATAGTTGGTATACATGTAAAACCATACAGGCTCGTATTGGAGTTTGAAGTTCCATATAATGACATGGCACCGGGGTACCACCTATCACGATACCTCTTTAGATAAGCGTACCAGAACCAAGCATGGACTCCCTGCGAATAAGGGCCGGCCAACCCCTCTCTAGACTGTAACAAATATTGCATCCCTTGGTTGTGATCAACAACCAAACCTCAACATAAAATAATGAAAATGGTCATCCATTTTAGAATCAGGTGCTAATAATATCCTACATAGAAGTTACCCAACTAGCCCATAAGCATATCCCTTGTTTTAGTAACTACCAGTTGATGAGGATAGAGGCCATGTTTTTAACTTTCATATATGGCACATCCGTATCTTTGGATGCCACAATGGCATTCCATCAATCACTAATTGACGCCCACAAAAATACAACTTCTGAGCTCATACATTTCAAAGAAGGGTGTTAACCAAAGAAAATTGCCTTCTCCGCCACTAAATAGATGTACGTTTGTAAAAATCAATGTATGTGATTTAATAAATGCAGTGTTAGATATCCATCCATACAACTGGTCCAGGAATAGGACAAACTAAAGGTACTCTTTTACTACATCCTGTCGGGAAAATCCCTAGGATTAGTAACCAGAAGTCCTCGCATCATGCAGAACCCCAGAACATAGGGACTACGACTACAAGTTTAATTTTGGTAGCCAACCATTGACATCAACAAGCAGTCCTTTCCATTTTAAGGTCTACGTCTTCAAATTATCTTAACCGGCATAAGCATATCTGCAATTTCAGTTTCTACTGCAAAATCGGTTCGAAGTGGTTTTGGATCCAGTTCCAATCCCGGTTCCTCGAACCAACACGTTATAAGTTAAAAGGGAAATTATTGATGGCCGGTTCTTTAACTATCAGTATATAGTTGTAAAGTTAAGTACATTAGCAGCACAAACCCTTTTAATCAAAACCATTCATTAAATTCTTTTCATCGATTCTTACAAATCGATTCCATATACTTACCTCAATGGTATAAGCATATTCATGAATACTTTATTTTCATTACTTTGAAAACTATAGCCATACATTTATCTCCTTGGAATAAGCGTGTTTACAAAACCTATTATTTTCATTACTTTGAAATATCACTATATGCTTAACTTAATGGTATAAGTAAAATCACAAATCTTATATAGATCGAACAATGTCATGTGATGCGTTGTTTATATATAAACCCATACAGTTTATTTAACTTCTAAACTTCATCAATTAAAGTTTAAAAATATCCTTTATGGAAATAATAATTTAATTTCCAACCTCTACTTCTGTTTCAAACTAGTATCATCTTTTGGGTAATAATGGATTCATTCAAGTTGGAGTATTTTATTTAGCTCTCAAACCTTGACTCGACAACATCCTTATTTTCAAGATAAATAGAAGTTTGTTAACATAACAACCCCATATTCAGTAAATGTCATAATTAGTTACATTTACCACTCAATCCAAATAGATCTTAAAACAATTTCCTATATTTGAAAATCACATTCCCAAATATAACCATTTTTACTTAATTTAATTAAGCACACCATCTGTAACACCCCACGTCCATTAATGTCACTCACAAAGGGAATGCATTAACTTCCATGGAGCGTATTGAGTGTATAGAACATAATATAACAAGACAGATAATTTAAAACAACTTTTATTGCAGCGGAGAAATAGTTTGATTACAACAACTTCATAAACCAAGTACACTTAATATCCATCTTGATAAATTGTTTCAGAGTACATAAAATAAAAAGCATAAACCCCAACACAAGTAGCCTTAAAAGAAATGAGTTGAACTTTACTTACAACAATCAAGCACTTCCAAAAGAGAGAGAAAGAGATCCAAGATCAAGCTCCACTAGTACTAGTCCCACCCTGAGAACCTTGGGGGGGGGGGGGAGAAAGAAAAGAGGTGAAAACAAGGGGGTTAGACATAAAGTCTGGCGAGTATAATAACTTTAACAATATAATTATTAAAGTAACTAGGATAAGGAATAAACTGGTAAGATAAGATATGACCATGAAACAAGTGGACATGACAAAGCAAATAAGAGGAATATTCTGGCGTTAATCTCATTCCTAATTACTATAGGATAATTACTATACTGCACCACCACTAGTCACCCTAAAAGTTAATCTCGCCTACATAACTTAATAATGATAATGGTAGTTCGTGTACCCCTAGCTGCCTTCATAAGTACCATCTTCCCCTATCTCCACTAGTTGTACCCACTACCCCCATTCGATCGGCTCCCTAACTCGTAGATACCCGTGCTGGTCCCACAATGGGGTGTATCACTCCCCAAAGTGGCAACCCGATACCACTAAAAATGCACGGCTTATATCTACATGATGCAACAACGTCTTACCTACCGGCCCGGACCCACGCACGCACATGACCCCGTTGGACTTGCGTTGCCACTGCTAACCCGTTTTGACCTCTTACAGTCAAATCCAGTAAGCGTGTCCCGTCCTCGACTTGGGTCTAGCTCACAAAGATACTTAATGGGTTACTGGTTTGAAAAGGGCCCCCATGCTTGACACAAGCCTTCCACCTATGCTTGGTCCCCTCTAAGGTTTCCCCACTTAACCCCATTCTTATTCATGTCTTCTTACATGTTTCAATCTTGGTTAAGTGCATCTAATCGTATTTCACATGCCACCCAAGGCACCCACTTAATTTCACATGCCACCCAAGGCACCCACTTAACCCTCCATGTCCCGCCAAATTTTTATCTAGTTAAGTGTTACTTAATTCATTAGAACCGTAATCTTGTAAAGACCTCCCACATTAGGCTGACATTTGCGGTTGCTGGATTTGCCGGGCGGGTCCGGGCAGTCTTATACCGCAAACGAGCCTAACCTCGTGTCTTTACAATTGTTACGCATTTAATTCGTGCCTTTGACCTCTCACATTAGACTGGCATTTGTGGCTGCTGGATTTTCCGGGCGGGTCCGGGTAGTCTTACACCACAAAAGAGTCTAACCTCGTGTCTGAGGCGGTTTATTATTACACATCTTTATTTAAGCCCAAATTAGATTAATATCCCTATTCAAATTTGTCAATAAATTCCAAATTTATTTATGTCCATAATTATCTCTTAAAATTATGTCCATAAATACCAATTATGCCAATTAATGTCTCAAATTAATTATATTCCTTTTTAAGGCCATTTGTGCCAATTCACAATTCTATGTATATTTAATATTATCCCATCATCCCCACGCTATTCGTACGTTGTCATATGAAATATGTTAGACTCGCAAATAGTCTAACTTATAAAAAGAAAAACAACATCACATAACACATAAAATATATCTAAGGATCATGACATAAGATTACATAGCCAATAACTTGCATATGAATTTCATTCAAACTAGCATATGATACAAAACTAGCATAGGTGATGGGCAAAAACTTGCATAACTTATGTACTGCTATAGATCCAAACATAAAGGTGTGAACTTGCATATGGATCTAATCATAAAGGTGTGAACTTGCATATGGATATAAAGATGTAATCTTGCATATAGATCTAAACATAAAGATATAATCTTGCTTATGGATCTAATCATAAAGGTGTGAACTTGCATATGGATCTAAACATATAGATTAATGTCACATAAACTAGCATGTGCATATACATGTTTCACATATATTTTAACAACCCAAACTTGCATAAGATTCATATACGAATATATGATCCAACCACCACAAACTTGCATAAGTTATATGATTCAACTTGCATAGGATTCACATAAGAACTAACATGTGATTCAACACCACAAACATACATATAATTTACATCACATGATTCAAAATCATATTCTTATGATCCCAATTATATCTTATCATAATTAAATTAATGAATTATTTTGTGAAAGCTATCATACTCACAATCAAAAAGAATTGTCTTGTCTTTTTGGAATCTGTATTCTAAAATTGAGTTGCTCGCCTTTGATGTAGACTTAGTTGTTATTTAGATTTGATTTGATTTTAATTCAAGCCTCTATCTTGCTTTAGGGATGAAAGTGTATGGCGGCTACTCTAGGTTCTCCATTGACGGCATGGCGGCTCTTGGTTTGAATTTGTGTGATTAGGGTTAGGGGTTTAAGGTGTTTTTATAGAAGATTAATTAATTAAGAGCCATCGGATTAACCTAGGAATAACCAGAACCATTCAGATAGCCACCTAAGCCCTAGTGACTCAGCAATGACTCACTGTTCGGATCAGTACACTCCAAAAATATGTGCAGGCTTTTAAAATTACAGGGTGTTACATTCTCCCCTCCTTAAAGGATGTCGCCCCCGAAATCTCCAAGTTAAGGAGAATGCATATCCTAACATCCAATCATCCATCTACTCAACCATCAAACACAGGCATCCATTGTCCTTACAAGATTTCTAATGTTGTATGAACATATGCAAGAAGTGTGTGTATATGTTCCTTATCTAATGAAAAATCAGGCGATCTACTGATTCAGTTGACCTCCTTAATGCAAATCATGATAGTGCCATGCATCCATTATGTATGCGAAAGAATCCTATCGATACATATTATTTCTACATGTGTGCACAACCATTCATCAAAATGCGGCATCCGTATGATAACACAACCCTTATACATCCATTAATTTAAATATGCACACATATTTATATGCAATATGAAGGTGATTGAGCCGATCTAGTGCCTAAGGTGTGTGTACGTGCATCCACGAGCAAACACTAGCAACCACTTGCATCCATCAAACATAACATGTCTCAAACACATATTTGCAACCATTGGGTTCTTCCTAACTAAAGATCGAAGATGTCATCGCAAGGATAATACTAAAAGATAGGACAAGTATCAACAAAGCGGTAGAAAAAGGAGAAAATAAAACATACCCTCAAACAGGAAAGGGTACAACGTACGCATCTTATCTTCCGTCTCCCAAGTCGCGTCTCTTTGATCATCTCCCCATTGCACTTTGACCAACTTGACCTCTTTGTTGCGAAGCTTTTTGACCTCCGATCCGAGAACGCGTGTAGGAGCTCGTCTGATCACGGCATTGTGCTCTACTTCCACTTCTTCGAGTGTGCTCGGCTCTACCACTTCCGCCGTATCGTGTAAACACTTACGCAAATGCGAAACGTGAAACATGTCATGAACTCCGCTGAGCTTCTCTGGTAACTCTACTCTATACGCCATCTACCCAATCCTCTATGTAATTGGAAAGGGTCCTACGAACCTTGGTGCCAACTTCCCTACTGATCCAAAGCGGACTACGTTTCTCAACGGTGACACCTTAACAAAAACCATGTCCCCAACATTGAACTCAAGATCGGTTCGTCTCCTATCAGCATATGACTTCTGTCGGTCCTGCGTCGTCTTCATTCGCCGTCGAATCAGGTCTATCTTCTCCGAAGTCTCCCTAATCATGTCGGGTCCAAGTAAAACCTTGTCCGTGGATTCCCACCAACAAGTACGTGATCGGCACGGTCATCCATAAAGAGCCTCAAAAGGTACCATGCCAATGCTAGCCTGAAAACTGTTATTATAGGCGAACTCCACTAGTGGAAGATGTTCTTCCCATGTTCCTCCAAAGTCTAGGATGCATAGCCTTAGAAGGTCTTCTAGAATCTGATTTACTCTCTCGGTCTAGCCGTCTGTCTGAGGATGATAAGCAGTACTTAAGCATAATTGTGTTCCAACCACCTCTTGTAAGCTTTTCCAAAATTCGCTCGTGAAAATGGGATCTCTATCGCTCACAATGCTAGAGGGTATGCCGTGCAAACGGACTATCTCTCGAAGGTAAACTAACGCTAACCA
Organism: Allium sativum; assembly: GCA_030737875.1. NCBI lineage: Eukaryota > Viridiplantae > Streptophyta > Magnoliopsida > Asparagales > Amaryllidaceae > Allium > Allium sativum. Next base: position 207,495,785 of record CM060910.1, on the reverse strand, counting down.
CGCGGCGGTCCTTCTACTTTTAACGGGAATAAAATGGGCACTTTTGGTAAGTCTGTCTACAATTACCCAAATCCCCGTATTTCCCTTCCTTGATCTTGGTAACCCATCTACAAAATCCATGGAAACGCTTTCCCATTTCTAAAGCGGAATCTCTAAGGGATGGAGCACCTCCAAGCTTCTTTTTCTCCGCCTTGACTTATTGGCACACTAAGCATCTAGCAACGAACTCGGCCACGTCCTTCTTCATTCCAGACCAAAAGAAAACTCACTTCATATCCCTATACATCTTATCACCACCGGGGTGTATGGTCATCTTAGAGCGATGTGAGTCTTCAAGAATTGCCTTCTTCAAAATCTCATCTTGTGGTAAGCAAAGTCTTCCATCTCTACGTAGCCAACCTCTCTCATCTATAGCATATCTATTCAGATGACTCGAGGACTCCCCTCCTATAAGCTTGCCTACTATCTCAACCAATTGTGGGTCGTTTCGCTGTGCCTCTCCAACTCGACCCAAAAGTGTAGGTTACACCTCTAATGATGCCAATAATTCGGTACATAATCGACAGAGGGTCTGAAGTCAAAGGAAGATATATACTACAAACTCTACCGCTCTACAAACAAATGACTTAAAGTTAACTTCTTTCTACTTAAGGCGTCAGCTACAAGGTTACCCTTGCCAGGGGTATATTCAATCTCAAAATCATAGGATGCCAAAAACTTCATCCATCTCTATTGCCTCAAGTTTAGGTCCTTCTGAGAGAATAAGTACTTTAGCGACTTATGGTTTGTATACAACTCAAACCTCTCGCCAAGCAAATAATGACGCCATGACTTAAGCGCAAAAACTGTGGCCGCCAACTCTAAGTCGTGGGTAGGGTAATTTTTCTCATGGGCTTTCAACTACCTTCCACCATAGCATATCACCCTTCCCACTTGCATTAAAACTGCGCCAAGCCCTGTCCCGCAAGCATCGGTATATACAGTGAATGTCTTACACCCGTCTGGCAAAACTAAATTGGAGCGGTCGTCAAAGCCCTCTTCAGGCGTTGGAAAGCATCATCACAGTCAACGTCCCAAGAAAAAGTCAAGTTCTTCTTCGTTAATCGAGTGAGAGGAGCTGATATCTTCGCGAAGTCCTTAATGAACTTCCTATAATAGCTAGCCAGCCCTGAAAAGCTTCTTACTTCTGTTGCGTTCTTAGGAGTTTTCCAATCTTGGATTGACACCACCTTGGCGGGATCCACAGCTATCCCTTCCTTAGAGACCACGTGTCCTAAGAACCTCACTTCTTTTATCCAAAAATGGCACTTGGAGAACTTAGCTTTTAGCTGATGCGCTCGTAGGGTCTCTAAGACTTCCCTAAGATGTAGGGCATGCTCTTCTTCATTTTTAGAGAAAACCAGAATATCATCTACAAAGACTACTACAAACTTGTTTAGAAACTCCCTAAACACCCTACTCATTAAGTCAACAAAGTATGCGGGTCGTCAAACCAAAAGGCATGACGAGCCACTCAAAGAAACCATCAGGAGTTCTAAAGGCAGTCTTATCAATGCTATCTTCAGCCACCCTTAGCTGATGAAACCCTGTAGCTAAATCCAGTTGCGAGAAAACTGAAGCACCTGCCAACTGATCGAATAAATCGTCTATCCTCGGCAATGCGTGCCTGTTCTTCTTTGTTAGCTTATTCAGATCTCTATAGTCCACGCACAATCTAAATGAACCATCAGCTTTTGTAGCAAAAACGAATGGAGCACCCCACTCCGAAATACTTCTTCTTATGAACCCCTTCTCAAGCAATTCTTTCACTTGCTTACTGAGTTCTCTTCTCTCTCTCGGATCCATGTGGTACACTGGTAATGCAACTGGCTTTGCATTATCTACTAGTTATATTCGAAAGTCTATCTCATGCCTTGGGGGTAAACCTCGAACTTCATCGAAGACATCACTACATTCACGGACCACACGAACAGATTTCAAGTCATCATTGGATGCGTCTAGGGATTCTATGTAGCTAAGCATTACCGGACCTCTAGGATCACAAGAAATATCAAGGGTATTTCCATAATGAGTCAACAATCTAACTACCCTTCTTTCACAATCTAGGACGGCACCGTATCTAGTTAGCCAATCCATACCTAGAATTAAGCCGTAGCCCATGAAGCCAAGAACAAAGGCGTTGCATTCAAACCCAACGCCCAAGATAGACACTCTCAAATCCCGACAAATTATAGAAAGATGAGCCGAACCACCAATAGGATTTGAGACTACTATGGGATCCGTAACTAGACTAGTATTTAGGTGCAGTGTTTCAACTAACGAAGCAGATACAAATGAGTGTGAAGCGCCAGAGTCAAACAAAGTACGAACATGATGATCAAACAGAAAAACTAAACTTTCAACGGAAATGTTTCTACCACTCTCCTGTCCTGGTGCCATGAGAGCCTGAATCTGCCCTCTCGCCTGCCCTGGTGCCATGAGAGCCTGAAGCTGCCCTCCAGAAGTTCTTTGTCCTTGCCCCTGTTTCCTTGGGCAGTCCTTAACTAGATGATCTGCCTCTCCATAGTGGAAACAACCAGTCTTCTTCTTTTTCCTACAGTCTTTACTTAGATGGCCTGGTGTCCCACAATTAAAGCACTTCTTCTTTCCTTTGCCATTATTGTTCTTCCCGCGTTTCTTGTTTTGCTGTTGTGGTTTCTTTTGGTCCCCTTTCTTCTCCGGTGCCTTATTAGCATTAGCACCTTTCTCTTCCTCATGCATAAGCACCATGTCAACCAATTTCTCAAAGGTAGCCCCCTAGGAATGTGGGTCATAGCTAACCCATGTAGTGGTTCATTCATACCCTTAACGAACCTTAGGGCCTTCTTCTCAGTTGTATTTACCAATTCCAAGCCAAATCTCGCCAACTGATTGAACTTGTTGACGTACTCCTTTACTGATAAATCCCCTTGCTTGAACGCCAAGAATCTTTCCATATATAAATTTTCTTCTGTAGGTGAGAGAAACTTCATTTCGACCCTACGCTTGAAATCCATCCATGTCTCCACCGGACGCTCTCCGTTCGTGACCTCCCACCAAAACGAGGCTTTGTCTTTCATTAACCAAGCAGCCAATTGGACCTTCCTTCCATCTTCTACTTCGAAAGTGCCAAATAGATCTTCCACCTCCTTAAGCCAATTTCGAGCTTCAACAAACGTCTCTGATCCGTGAAAAGATTTCCCGCCCATTGCTCTAAATCTTTGCATATCTTTGCAAAAGTATCAATACGGGGAGGAGGAGGAGCATTTGCTGGGCCTGCGACATTGGCCCTAGCTTCCAGATACCTTCTAAACCATCCTGGTATTGGTATCCCCTTGGGTATCTCGGGAATTCCAGACATGCTGAGAAGAAAATGAAGAGATTCAAAACGGAGAATTCGAAAGAAAGACATATGGCTCTTGGGGGTTATGTTTTTAAAACAAACTTTTCTCTTGAAAATACTCTCCTTAAAACATACTTTTGAAAGTATTTCTTTATAAAATGCTTTTTGAAAAATAGTTTTTCAAAATTCATATCTGGTCTGGTAACCTTCAGCTCTGATACCACATGTAACACCCCACGTCCATTAATGTCACTCACAGAGGGAATGCATTAACTTCCATGGACCGTATTGAGTGTATAGAACAGAATATAACAAGACAGATATAAATAATGGTACTTGAAAATTTGAAAACAACTTTTATTGTAGTGGAGAAATAGTTTGATTACAACAACTTCATAAACCAAGTACACTCAATATCCATCTTGATAAATTGTTTCAGAGTACATAAAATAAAAAGCATAAACCCCAACACAAGTAGATAAAAGAGATGAGCTGAACTTTACTTTCAGCAATCCAAGTACTTCCAAAAGAGAGAGAAAGAGATCCAAGATCAAGCTCCACTGGTACTAGTCCCACCCTGAGAAACTTAGGGGGGGAGGAAGAAAAGAGGCGAAAACAAGGGGGTCAGACATAAAGTCTGGCAAGTATAATAACTTTAACGATATAATTATTAAAGTAACTAGGATAAGGCATAAACTGGTAAGATAAGATATGACCATGAAATAAGTGGGCATGACAAAGCAAATAAGAGGAATATTCTGGCGTTAATCTCGTTCCTAATTACTATAGGATAATTACTATACTGCACCACCAACAGTCACCCTAAAAGTTGATCTCGCCTACAGAACTTAATAATGATAATGGTAGTTCGTGTACCCCTAGCTGCCTTCATAGGTGTCGTCTGCCCCTATCTCCACTAGTTGTACCCACTACCCCCACTCGATCGGCTCCCTAACTCGTAGATACCTGTATTAGTCCCACAGTGGGGTGTATCACTCCCCAAAGTGGCAACCCGATACCACTAAAGATGCACGACTTATATCTACACGATGCAACAACGTCTTACCTACCCGCCCGGGCCCACGCACGCACATGACCCCGTTGGACTTGCGTTGCCCGCTAACCCGTTTTGACCTCTTACAATCAAATCCAGTAAGCGTGTCCCATCCTCGTCTTCGGTCGAGCTCACAAAGATACTTAATGGGTTACTGGTTTGAAAAGGGCCCCCATGCTTGAAACAAGCCTTCCACCTATGCTTGGTCCCCACTAAGGTTTCCCCACTTAACCCCATTCTTATTCATGTCTTCTTACATGTTTCAATCTTGGTTAAGTGCATCTAATCGTATTTCAAATGCCACCCAAGGCACCCACTTAATTTCACATGCCACCCAAGGCACCCACTTAACCCCCCATGTCCCACCACATGTTTATCTGGTTAAGTGTTACTTAATTCATTAGAACCGTAACCTTGTAAAGACCTCCCACATTATGCTGACATTTGCGGTTGCTGGATTTGCCGGGCGGGTCCGGGCAGTCTTATACCACAAACGAGCCTAACCTCGTGTCTTTACAATTGTTACGCATTTAATTCGTGCCTTTGACCTCTCACATCAGACTGGCATTTGTGGTTACTGGATTTGCCGGGCGGGTCCGGGCAGTCTTACACCACAAAAGAGTCTAACCTCGTGTCTTAGGCAGTTTATTATTACACATCTTTATTTAACCCCAAATTAGGTTAATATCCCTATTCAAATTTGTCAATAAATTCCAAATTTATTTATGTCCATAATTATCTCTTAAAATTATGTCCATAAATACCAATTATGCCAATTAATGTCTCAAATTAATTATATGCCTTTTTAAGGCCATTTATGCAAATTCACAATTTTATGTATATTCAATATTATCCCATCATCCCCACGCTATTAGTACGTTTTCATATGACATATGTTAGACTTGCAAATAGTCTAACTTATAAAAAGAAAAACAACATCACATAACACATAAAATAGATCTAAGGATCATGACATAAGATTACATAGCCAATAACTTGCATATGAATTTCATTCAAACTAGCATATGATACAAAACTAGCATAGGTGATGGGCAAAAACTTGCATAACTTATGTACTGCTATAGATCCAAACATAAAGGTGTGAACTTGCATATGGATCTAATCATAAAGGTGTGAAATTGCAAATAGATATAAAGATGTAATCTTGCATGTAGATCTAAACATAAAGATATAATCTTGCTTATGGATCTAATCATGAAGGTGTGAACTTGCATATGGATCTAAACGTATAGATTAATGTCACATAAACTAGCATGTGCATATACATGTTTCACATATATTTTAACAACCCAAATTTGCATAAATTTCATATAAGAATATATGATCCAATCACCACAAACTTGCAGAAGATATATGATTCAACTTGCATAGGATCCACATAAGAACTAACATATGATTCAGCACCACAAACATACATATAATTTACATCACATGATTCAAAATCATATTCTTATGATCCCAATTAAATCTTATCATAATTAAATTTATGAATTATTTTGTAAAAGCTATCATACTCACAATCAAAAAGAATAGTCTTGTCTTTCTGGAATCTGTATTCTGAAATTGAATTGCTCGCCTTTGATGTAGACTTAGTTGTTATTTAGATTTGATTTGATTTTGATTCAAGCCTCTATCTTGCTTTAGGGTTGAAAGTGTATGGCGGCTACTCTAGCTTCTCCATTGACGGCATGGCGGCTCTTGGTCTGAATTTGTGTGATTAGGGTTAGGAGTTTTGAGTGGTTTTATAGAAGATTAATTAGTTAAGAGCCGTCGGATTAACCTAGGAATAACCAGAACCATTCAGATAACCTCCTAAGCTCTAGTGACTCAGCAATGACTCACTGTTCGGATCAGAACACTCCAGAAATCTGTGCAGGCTTTTAACCGACCTGGGCGCACTTGGTAGGTGCGCTAGTGCATTATTGTACTGGCGCACTTCACAAGTGCGCCAGTGCATTCTGTTTTTTTTTCTTCCGATTTTTCTGCCCAACTTCGTCCGTCCATATCTCCTTCATAAGGTGTCCGTTTTACGCAAACTCGGACTCTATCTCAAGCAAAATTCCGAGACGAACGCAATTGCGCAACCCGTTTCCCTTAATTCCCACATTTGAAATTAAGTATCCTTTAATTTGTTAACTTTAATTTTTAAAATTACGGGGTGTTACACCATCATTTAAAACCATCGCATTAATTTTCAATCTTTTTTATAAAACTTGGATTTATTATAAAATCTCTTTATAAAATCCCTTATAAAATCTCTTTTATAAATCTTATCACAAACTCGGTTTCCTTTTCTTTATAAGTTTAGAGCTTATAAATCCTAGTTTATATAAATTAAATCACTTAAAACTTATCTTAAAATCAATTCTTTTTATGAATATCTAACTTTACATAAATTCAATTCTGAAAACCAACATCAAATCTGCATTGTTTTACAAGTACAACAAAACTATTGATTGAACTTGTTCAAACAACTGAAAATTACTTAAAAACTCAATTAATATAAAACAGGGTTTATAACTTCATAAAACTTCATTATAAAGGCTTAGTAAAGTTTTACCACTCGAAATCTCCAATTATAAAACTTATTTATAAAACAATGATTTCGCTTCATAAAATTTTTATAATTCAAATATAAAATCCAATTATGAATATTGATCTGCTTATTAAATCATTATTTTATATAACTTTCATAAATTCAAAACCATGTTTTTGTTAGAAAAATAAAATTTATAACTTCCACTCAGTCAATTCGCCTAGCGGCGAATCAACGTCTTTAAAAGATGGATTTTAGGCCATTTGCTGTCAATCACTAGACCAATATGTCTATTGATTAAATACACATCAATGTTTAATTATATTCAGAAATCGTCATCCAAAATAGATTTTAAATGTTACTTATGTTAGACAGTTCATATATGTCAATATGAAAGTACGTAACATCCAAAACTTTAAGTAATCATGTTTAATCCCTCCAACCTGTCCCTTGCATCACAGCTCATATATAAATTTATATATGCATATAAATTAGATAATCTAATCTTATTCATTTAAGATGAATCTTCCACTTAAAAGAAGGTTGTGTCAAAGGTCATTTGTTCGCAGACGGGAATTATATTTATATATATTGACAACCACTAACATAGCAATAAATCATCCGAACATCCAAACACACAGTTTATATATTAACAATAGGAATATTATTATATAAAATAACTACATTCAAGCATTCTAGAAAGCCTGAGAGTTAACTCACAATTCAATCAACGATTCACGTCGTTTTAACTAATTTCAAACAGACTTTTGAAATTAGATGAAGTTCCAAACAGCTTGAAATCTCACCAATCCAATTCCTACACGTATCTATCGTCATTACGATTCCAACACACTATGTTTTGCTTGAATCTGACCTAAAACGAATAAGATACACATTTATAACTTTCGATTGAATTAAAACATCATTAATTAGCAAAAAATTTAATAATTAATCCACCTTAATTACGTATTAATCCATCTTCCCTCCCAACTGAACCCGCTCACTGCATGCTGCAAAGATGAACCATTGCCACACCTTGCACATCCTCCCTCTCACTCATTTCTCCACGAAATCACTCACCGACATCACCGCCATTTCCCTCTTCACAAACTCTTTACATCCCACACCATTACTTTCAACCCGCCCCATCCATGACTATCACGTCCATGGCCCAGTTCCACGCATAACCAGCGAAAGGTGCGACGGTTTCTGCAAACAAAATCCACCAAATTTTCACCAAAGATGCTAAAATCCTCCACAATAATGAATTAAAACTCCATTCATTCAATCGACGCTCGTATATCACAAAATGTCCAACCCTAATTCTTAAGAACCCGCGACCTTTACAGTCGAACTCCCTCTTCAGGCCACACAGCACTAAAACACTTCTACCTCACATAGATTCGAACAACTAGACCCAAAGAATTTAAAGATTTATTTTTTAGGATTTTCTACGAATTGATATGAATTTTTAAGGCTCACTTTTCCCTTGGGCTTCAACTTAAATCCCACGGCATGGACACAAAGAGAAAATAGAAAAAAATGAAGTGAGATTAGGTTAGAGTTGAAGATATTATATAGTAAAGATTTTATATTATTATATTGATACATGTCTTACAGCTAATGTTTAATGCTCGCTCGACCACACACATCATCGAGTGGCCGCGAAATTTGAAATCCTGCAATAGTTCAATATTCCGAACCCAATGAAACTAGTTTCGTCGAATTCCGAGACCGTTTGCAAAATAGCTATATTAATGGTTAAACCGTTAACCGATACGCATTTATATTGCGCACGATCACAAAACAACTCTGGTTGATACGAAAGTTGAAATCTAATAATAATTTATCATTATGGATTTTATAAAATTAGATTCATTGAAACCCGAGGCCATTTGAAAGTTTGCTATTTACAAGTGTTAGAAAAATACAATAAATAATTAATCGATTTCAAAACACACACACATTTATCGGTAATAATTTATTATTTCTATTTATATTCAAGCATAATTTTCTAAAACATCAAAATTTACTTAATTGGATTTTAAACTCAATATTTTAAATTTTGAAGCTAATTCAACATCCAAATTCTCATTTTTAACACAAGCAATTAATTCTTAAAATTAATTGTTTTAAATATTTAAATTAATTTAGTGTTCTAATATAAAAATCCGGGTTGTTACATCTACCCTTATGGGGAAGAGGGAATTGAATCAATTAATACACAATAGTTGAATCTCACTACTTAATACCTCAAATCCAGAAGTAGGCTACACTTATAAATTATTTCCTTTTTAGTTTCTACTTTTGGACGAGAGGCGGGTCCCTACGACCATTTAAAATCTCAACACTTGAAGTAAACCTTGTTTTAGGAAATAATTCTCATTGCTCAATTAACAATCGCCATGGGTTCCTATGGTTAATGATATCTCACATCAGTTGTACATATATCTGATTGCTGGAAAGTGCAGACTTTTATTGAATGAAGCAGCTGACCTCGCATCATTATCCTACCGAGTCCAATCCTTATTTCTATTATATTAATTCTAACTTAACTAGAATAAAATAAGGAAAAACTATAACTTCCTATCCTAGGATGTTTGAATATTTATATCCTAGGATGTTTGAATATTTATTTCCTTACTGAACTTAGCATTTACTATGACAACTAATATCCATTAATTCACTTTTTATTCTGTTTATTATTTTTTATTAAGATTATCTGCCATTTATGACCTTAATGGTCATATTTTTGAAGGCATTAATTACCTTTTTTATTGCTATTTATATAAGTCCCATTTAAATTCTAACCTAATTATTGTAACTCCCAAACATTACTACAATAATTCTTATTTGAATATATATGTATATAAGTTTATTATTTATTTCCTTCCCTAGTTGGAGTTACAATCCCGATTCCTAATCACCATTTGAATTGTAACCATTTAGGCATTTATTTCATGTCCAATTTCCCCCCCGAAACATATGTGTTGTTAGAATATTTATTACCTTATTCGTGACTATTTTATTTATAGCAGATCAATTCCACATTTACTGTTATAACAGTCATGATATTTGTTTCCATTTAAGATAGGATATATTTCCATGTACATCCCTATAAAATGAATGCAAACCAATAACAACAAACATTTACTAATAAAATATAACAATGTTATTTACGTAGATTTGGACAGATAAGATTATAATTAATATATATATATATATATAATATTTCAAACGTGGAATTAACGAGTGACCAATTTTTATTTTACTATTATTTACTATTTATGTTCTGGCCTAAACTAAAGACCAAAACAACCTTTTTGTGTTTTATTAAGATTCAAAATCTCATAAAAGGTTAATAACTTCGATTATTGTGAATTTTACCAAAAATAAAAGAGGAATATCAGCATATTTCAAATAACAAGAAATAGGAATACATTTCTTGTTGACATCAATAATGCCTTTTTATTTGAAATGGACAAAATGGGCATATTTACAATAACCAAGTATAACCCCTACCAAAATAAAACATAAACAAGGTAATTATTCTAACCAAAACTCCACAAACCACAAATAAACACTGGAATCCTATGAATTTGGAATAAAACACTACATAATTTATGAAATTTTGGAAAAAGATCTGAGGTGTTTACAATTACCACAAACAATCTAACAACAATTTTAGGTAATATGATAATATTGGACTAAAAGGCCTACAAACACATACGTAATTTACATTCATAATATTCGGATTTGACAAAAAACAAATCTGAAAAACGTTTAAGCATATAATTCAGAATCAACACAAACAAATTATATAGTTTACTATAAACAACGAATATATTTCTCGTTCACCTGAAAGCTATCCAATCTAAATACGAACAAAACTTTTAGGATTATAATATCCAAATCCTACATATCTACAATTTATTTACAAAGGGGATTTACGAACACTCATTTCAATTTGTAGATACGAAAGAAGAATAGGAGAAGAAGAAGGAATTTAATTAAAGGAATTATCTAACCAATGTACCAATCCATTTGCATAAATCTAAATTCAATCTCCCCAATTCTTGTTGAATGCATATGTTTATATCTTAGGTTTTAGAAGAAATTGGAGGATTGGTAATAGTAGAGCTTCGCTACTACCTCCAGAAAATATGAAAAAAAAAGAGTGAGGGTTTCGACCTTTATTTAATGGCGTAGAAATGACCTTGAACTGTTAGATTGAATTCTAGAAAAAACTAGTTTGTATATGTAATTTTTTTATCTAACTTAACCCTCTCTGCCACTTCCTATATCAGACAAGCGGTTGATACAGCGGCCGGTCGACCGACCTGGTAGTGAGGTGGTAGGGGAAATATTAATTACTATTGACATAATATTCTGTTTGATCTATTTCTGTTCATTTTCATATTTTGTCTGTAAGTTTTTCATACAGACTCCATTCGTGAAGTTCCGAACATGAAAATTGACCAGGATTCGATCACGAACGCTACAGTGTAAGCGTTGTGGTCAAATTCCATCGTTTGCAAAAATTACATTTTTGGAATCTAATTAAATAACCGATTTAATTATCACTATAATTCTGGGTTGTTACATGGGTACCCACATTCGTAATTTGTACAGATCCGTAATCTGAATGTTTGGAGATAATTGGATTAGAGCAAGATGAGTTTGTTGAAAGAGGCGTAGCATGAAATATGGGGAAGGAAGGAATCCACCATGCAAAATATAGGCAGTAGTATAAGCAAAAAAGCCGTCCGGTGGATTATCAATACAAGAACACCCGGGGAAGCATGGATTCCATTTCGGCGATTAAGAAGTCTTTCAAAATAGCATTTACCTCCCCTTGGTATGAAATTAAAGAACTCTTTAAGAGGAAATCGGCTTTAGTGATTCGCTTTTATTTTAGGGTGGAGGAGTCCTACTGGCAGAAGGAAAATAAGTGGTTGTAGGAAGAGATTCTATCATAAGTGACTTCGTTACGGACATCATTCTGTCAATAGTGCTGCTAGCTGGTATTGTTCCATAATTTAGACAACCACTAAAAAGTCTTTTCATAAATGAGAAGCACCTAATGTATTGTTCCTTCTGAAATTACAAGTGAAATGACAAACGAAACCCCTTTGTAACACCCCACCTCCGCCAGGGTGGCTCTTGCAAGCACTCTGACTTTGGAGGGGCGTTTGTACCGGGTAAACATGCATAATGATATATCAAGGCAGAACAAGAACATATGTATATATGTAAACAGAGTAAATAAGATAAGTAAAACAGCGGAAGATTTCAAACTATTTCAAAACAAGTCTGGTACAACATAATGTCAACTTTCCAAATACACAAGTCTAGATAAAAACAACATCACTGAAAAACTGAAATACATAAGTACTATCCCCAAAATAAGTGATAACCATAGCTAGCTTCATGTCAAGACCATACATGAGCTAAAATCCCACAAGCAAGCGATCAGAAATCCAAGCTAAGCTCCAATATTCCCACCCTGAGAACCTGGGGGGGGGGGGGGGAACGGAAGAAAAGAGGCGAAAGAAAACAGGTTAGTCAAAAAGACTGAGTAAGCCCTACTACCATCAGTCTATAAACTAATAAAGTTAACTGGCATGATGAAAACTGAGATGAACATAAGGATAACTACATACTGGCATGATAGATAAAAGGTGTCATCGCATAATCAGGTTTAAGGTTTTGCACCACAGGTGTACTAGCAAACTAACATGACTTAAATAAACAAGTATTGATCCCTTGGCCCAAGCTTTGGCCCAATAACATGAAGTGACCCTAATACGAGGTCCAATAACATGAAGTGACCCTAATACGAGGTCCAATAACATGAAGTGACCCTAATACGAGGTCCAATAACATGAAGTGACCCTAATACGAGTTCCAATAACATGAAGTGACCCTAATTCGAGGTCCAACCAAACGGTCTAGTCGATCGGCTCCCTATAAGCCTAACTCGTCACGTGTTGGTGTCAATACGGCCCAAACATAATTGTAGTCAGACTGTGCTGGGTCTCCCGTCGGGTGTATCAAGCCCTAGGGTGTCAACCCCTGGACACCATAAACATAAGTGCACAGTCTAGATCTACTGGTACCCGTGCTTGATTTTCTCCGGCTACGGACTACGTGCACGACCGTAGTCCGTCCGGAACTACACCGGCGTACCACTCTGCCGTCGTTTTCGGTCACTTACCTCAAGTCCAGTAATCGTGCCCCACCCTAGCCTAGTCCCTAGGGTCATGATGATACAAACTTGGGATTACTGCTGGAGTGGACCCCCGTTGCTAGGATTTTCTAGTGGGTTAAGTACGGTTTAACCCTCTTGCTAATCATGGATTAACTTGGTTAAGTGTAACGATGAGTTCACAACTTAACCCTGATTAATCTACCAAGCCCACATTGATTAAGTATTAAGTGGACCATGACTTAAATCCTAACCATGAAGCATTAATTAATTAATGTGCCTTAACCTCTCACATTAGACTTCGTTGCGGTTACTAGTTAAGCCGGTCGGTTCCGGGTAGCTTTATACCACAACATGGTCTAACCTCGGGTTCAAGGTACAACATGACCAACTTCTCACATTGGGTCCTATTGTTTGTAGCAACTAGTTAAGCCGGTCGGTTCCGGGTAGGTTTACGCTACAAACTCAACCCAACCTCGAGTTGGTCACACTTATATTTTCTAAGTGTCATGTCCATTATGTTTCCAAAACATATTACAAGTTTTCAAGCATTTGGGTAGACCTAACTTAATTGGTAAATTCCCAATGGGTAGACCTAACTTAATAGGTAAATTCCCAATCTTATGTTTTTATGTCTTTTAAGTTTACCCAACCCCAAACGCAATCCCATCGCTTACATATCGCAATAGTGCATAAAGGATAGAAAGAGGGAACTTGGCATAATCATGACATAAAGGTGTTGAAGCCACAAGTTTAACATGGTGGCATATGAAATGTACATATGTTCATATACTTGCATATTACATTTTTAGGCCTCAAAAGCATGCATAAAACCAAACTTAGCATATTGGTGATACATGGTGATAAATGACATGTAGAAATGGCCATAAGTTCGCATTTAGCCTCTCATGCAAGTTATCATAAGAGATATGATAACTTACATGTTGCCAAAATGCAACCTTTAGCATAAAGCTTGAAGCTTTATGTTCATATACTCAAGGTAAGCTTGCATAACATGATAACATGAGTAAATGATCAACCCAACTTGCATAACATAACATGGCAAACTTGCATAACATAACATGATAAACTTGCATATCATAACATGATAAACTTGCATATCATAACATGGCCAACTTGCATAACATAACATGATAAACTTGCATATCATAACATACCAAACTTGCATAACATGACATAGTAAACTTGCATATCATGGCAAACTTGCATATCATAATGATCAAACACAACTTGCATCATTCATTAACTTTAGAGTTTAAAAAGAAGGTAAAAGGGCTTACAAATTCTTATGAAGACACAAAAATATATATATAGATTGAAACGAAGCCCTTATGCAATCAAATAAACCCAAAATGCAAGCTCCAATAGAAAAACCCTTGAGCCAAAATGAATCAAAACTCTTGCTTTATGATGTAAATATGGAAACTTGACTTGAATGCAAGCTAATGATGCTCATACAAGCTTGAAAACACTTGTATGCATTGAAAATCTCTCATAGAAATAACTTAGGAATTTTATGAAGAGAGTGGAGGCCATGAGAGGAATAATTTTGCCATAGTTTAGTTGTAGGGTTGAATAATGATGATTTAGGGTTAGGTTAGGGGCTTATTTATAGAGATTAGGATTAGTTTCAACCTTAGGATTAAACCCTAATTCCAATCTCAGCCCTTAAAACCGAATCTGGCCCCAAAACCTAACCAAAACCCCAAAATGGTGCACCAGGCAAAACTGCCCGGCTGAACCAAGTCGACAGGGCTGTCGACTTGGGTCCAACCAAGTCGACTGCCAAGTCGACAGTCCTATCGACTTGGTTGGCTTGGCGGGAAATCTCCCGCGTAGCCTTCCAGGCCCGAAATTCGAAATTTGAACTTGAAATTCAAATCTGTTTTGAACTTGAAATTTTCTGAAAACTTCATTGGGCCTTAATCGGGTCATACGGACTCCGATTTTCGAAAACTCGGACTCTATTTCGCATATTTTTCCGAGACGAACGCAATGGCATAGCCCGTTTCCCTTGATTCGGATTTATAAATTAAATTCTGCCTCGATTTACGTTATAACAGGTTATTGAAAATACGGGTTGTTACATTCTCCCCTCCTTAAAGGATTTCATCCCCGAAATCTTCAAGTTAGGAAGAACGTATCCTACCATCCAACATCCATCTACTCAAAAAATCATCCACGAGCAATCATTGTCCTTACAAGATTCTAAATGTTGTATGAACATATTCAAAGGTGTGTGTATATGTACTTATCTAATGCAAATATCATCAATGCAAATTATGTTAGTGAAATGAATCCATATGTATGCAATTCCTAACATAATGTATAACATCTATATGTGTGCACATAACATACATCCATATGCAACATCCATGTGATAACACAAAAATTTTCATCCATGAATAAGCATTAACACTCATGCATATGCAATATGAGGAGTGTGTGAGCCGATCTAGTGCCTAACGTGTATAATGCATCCACGAGTAACCACTTGCAAACACCTGCAACCACTTGCAACCATCAAGCATAACATGTTTCAAACACATGTTTCATCCAAAGGGTTTCTACCTAAGGTTCTCATGACAAGATTAACATGATAAACTAGATAATCAAGACAAACATGGATAGCAAAAGATATGCTACAAAGAGATCGGGAAGATAAGCAGGATATACTCCTTTCGGATTACAAGAAATCCCTTCCTAACCCAACCCATATTCTATAAAAGCCCAAAAGGTTTAGTCAACCTAACGGACCCCTCCAAACCCTGACATGTATTACTAGCCAATAAGTCATACCTCCCGACAGAAATAGGACCGAGAATGGGACCGAGAGGATATACGTAAAAGATAACATGCAAGTAAGTTCCACCGGAAAACAAGGATCAAGGATATACTCTTAGAAAGAGATATGATGCGCGTGTCTAGCCTTCAGTCTTCTAAGTCACGTTTCATTGAGCTTGACTCCACTATGTTTTGACCGTCTTTTACCTCATGATTTCTTGGCTTCTTAACTCTTATTTCCCAATATGAGTTGGAACCCCTTTCATTGTCGCCTCTCGTCTTCCTCTTTCACTTACTCTTCTATCATTCTTGGCTTAAACATAACTATGACCTCATGGTTTCATGCAAGCTCCCCAAAATTCACCTGTGAATCCTGGATCTCGTTTACTTACTATAAAGTATTCCACGCAGCAGAACTTTTCTTGGAAATACCAATCCACGTTGCCAATTGCTCTTACTAACGTGATTTTCTATAACTCATGCTTGAACGAAATGAACCATCCGCCTGCGAATGATAGGCCGTACTTAGATTCAGTTGCTTGCCCATGACTTCCCGTAGACTATCCCAAAACTGGCTAGTGAAGATTGAGTCATGGTTACTAACTATACTTTAGGGAACCTCGTGCAACCGCTTTATTTCTTGAAAGTAAACTGTCGCTAGCTATGATGCAGTCCTTTCGCTCTTTACCGGAGTGAA
Organism: Allium sativum; assembly: GCA_030737875.1. Taxonomy (NCBI): domain Eukaryota; kingdom Viridiplantae; phylum Streptophyta; class Magnoliopsida; order Asparagales; family Amaryllidaceae; genus Allium; species Allium sativum. Next base: position 207,479,103 of record CM060910.1, on the reverse strand, counting down.
ATGAGCACTCTTCGTGAGTCTACCTACTATGACCCACATGCTCGTATTCCCTTTCCTTGATCTAGGCAGTCCATCCACGAAATCCTTCGTGACGCTTTACTACTTCCATTGCGGGGACCTCCAATGGATGTAATAGCCCACCGGGCTTTTTATGACTCGGCCTTAATCTGTTAGCACAACATGCACCTTGGGACAAACTCGGCCACCTCCTCGGGTGATGTGCATCTTCAAGAACCTTCTTTCTCTCATCGCGTCTTAGCCATCCCTTGTCATCTATAGTGAGGTGACTTACCATCTCGCCTCGAATCAACTTGTCCATGATCTCGACTAACTGCGGGTCTTCTTTATGTGAAGTCCCTACTTGATCCAGAAGGGTAGGTCTAAGCTCAAGGGACGCTAACTAACTAATTAAACTGAGAGAACTTCTTACTTCAATTGTCCTCGTTGGAGCTTTTCTGTTTTGAACCGCGACCACTTTAGCAGGATCCACCACTAAGCCTTGCTTAGAAACTATGTGCCCAAGAAATCTAACTCCTTTTTCTCCAAAATGACATTTGGAGGACTTGGCTTTCAACTGATGCGCTCTAAGCGTATCCATCACCTCCTTGAGATGTCTAGCATGTTCTTCCTCGTTCTTTAAGAAAGTCAGGATATCGTCTACAAAGACTACCACAAACTCGTTCAGGAACTCCCTAGACACCCTACTCATCAAGTCCACGAAGTAGGCGGGTGCATTAGTCAAACCGAATGGCATGACCAGCCATTCTAAGAATCCATCTGGAGTTCTGAATGCAGTTTTGCCTATACTATCCTCAGCTACTCTGAGCTGATGGAATCCAGTAGCAAGATCAAGAGAAAACAGATGTTCCTACAAGCTGATCAAACAAATCATCGATCCTTGGCAATGGTTGTCTATTCTCTTTGTTTAACTCACGATAATCAACACAAAGTCGAAGAGAACCATCTGCCTTGGTAGTAAATACTACAGGCGCTCCCCATTCAGATATACTTCGTCTAATGAAGTTCTTCTCAAGCAACTCCTTGACTTGCTTTCTTAACTCTCATCTTGCGGGGCCATGTGCCTAACCGGCCACGAAACTATCTTGGCATTATCAACCAGATAAATGCGGAAATCTATCTCTCGTTTAGGGGTAACCCCCTTCACTTCACCCAAGATATCAGGATGTTCTCGGACCACCCTCACCGATTGCAAACTATCGATAGACGAGTTGAGGGATTCAAGATAACATAACATGACGGGACTCATAGGGTTACTAGAAATTTTTAGGGTATTACCGAGGCGAGTCATGAGCCTCTCAACCCTATGCTCAAAAATCAAGAATGGCTCCAAAACTGGACAACCAATCCATGCCCAAAATCAACCCATACCCCATGAAACCGAGAATATAAGCATCACGCGAGAATTCTATACTCAAGATAGAGATTTTCAAATCCACGTAGATAATAGACAAATGGGCGGAACCCCCAATTGGATTTGAAACACACACGGGATCATTAACTAGACTAGTACTTAGGTGCAAACTTTCAACTAAACCAGATGAAATAAACTATGCGATGCGCCAGAATCAAACAAAGTACGAACAGGAAAATCAGAAATGTAAACAAGACTTTCAACAGAAATACTACCTCGATCGGGAACTGGAGCGGCATTGAGAGCATGAACTTGCCCTCCCGAAGGTCCAGCACGCTGAGTCTGACCCTGGCCTTGCCCTTGCTTCTTCGGGCAATCCCTAGTGAAGTGTCCCATTTCTCCATAGTTAAAGCAAGTGCCCTTCCTTTTTCTGCAATCCTTGTTTAGATGAGTCGAGCTTCCACGAGTAAAGCACATTTTTTCCTTCTTATCTTCCTCTTGAAGCAGGGCCATATTTACCAAACTCTCGAAGGTTGCTCCGATGGGTATATGAGATATGGCCAAACCGCGCAATGGCTCGTTTAGTCCTAGAGCAAAGTGCATGGCCTTCTTCTGAGCTGTGTTAACCAAGTCTAAACCGAACCGAGCAAGTTGATTAAACTTATCCACGTATTCCCTAATAGTCATGTCCCCTTGCTTTAGTGATAGGAACCTCTCCATCTGAAGGTTCTCCTCTACTGACGATAAAAACCTCAGTCCAAACCTTCTTTTGAACTCATCCTAAGTCTCAATTGGTCTAGTAGTGGTGGTGACTACCCACCAATAAGAAGCTTCCCCTTTCAATAACCATACCGCCAACAGAACTTTCCTACGATCTTCTACATCTAAGATGGCAAAGAGGTCTTCAGTTTCCTTTAACCAGTTTCTTGCCTCAACAGAAGTCTCCATCCCAACAAAATTCTTGCAACCCATCGCCTTAAAGTCTTTGCAAATCTCCGCGAAATCCGCTTGTGGATGCTGAGGGGGAGGAGGAATGTCCGCGGGGTCGGCTTCACTTGCCCTTTCCCCCATGTAACTCCTAAACCAAATAGGTACTTGAGCGCCTTCCGGAATGGCAAAGTTATCGGCCATACTGAAAACGAAGAAAAAGATAGATTCAGAATGGAGAAAAACGAAGGAATTTTTGCTAATGGCTTTTTGGGGAATAGCCTTTAAAATAAACTAGACTTTTCTTTGGAAAATACTTTATACTTGGTTTTGAAAATAGTTTTCCAAAAGTTTTCTAAAAACCTTTTTGTTCCTTCTCGTAAACCATACGCTCTGATACCAAATGTAACACCCCACCTCCGCCAGGGTGGCTCTTGCAAGCACTCTGACTTTGGAGGGGCGTTTGTACCGGGTAAACATGCATAATGATATATCAAGGCAGAACAAGAACATATGTATATATGTAAACAGAGTAAATAAGATAAGTAAAACAGCGGAAGATTTCAAACTATTTCAAAACAAGTCTGGTACAACATAATGTCAACTTTCCAAATACACAAGTCTAGATAAAAACAACATCACTGAAAAACTGAAATACATAAGTACTATCCCCAAAATAAGTGATAACCATAGCTAGCTTCATGTCAAGACCGTACATGAGCTAAAATCCCACAAGCAAGCGATCAGAAATCCAAGCTAAGCTCCAATATTCCCACCCTGAGAACCTGGGGGGGGGGGAACGGAAGAAAAGAGGCGAAAGAAAACAGGTCAGTCAAAAAGACTGAGTAAGCCCTACTACCATCAGTCTATAAACTAATAAAGTTAACTGGCATGATGAAAACTGAGATGAACATAAGGATAACTACATACTGACATGATAGATAAAAGGTGTCATCGCATAATCAGGTTTAAGGTTTTGCACCACAGGTGTACTAGCAAACTAACATGACTTGAATAAACAAGTATTGATCCCTTGGCCCAAGCTTTGGCCCAATAACATGAAGTGACCCTAATACGAGGTCCAATAACATGAAGTGACCCTAATACGAGGTCCAATAACATGAAGTGACCCTAATACGAGGTCCAACTAAACGGTCTAGTCGATCGGCTCCCTATAAGCCTAACTCGTCACGTGTTGGTGTCAATACGGCCCAAACATAATTGTAGTCAGACTGTGCTGGGTCTCCCGTCGGGTGTATCAAGCCCTAGGGTGTCAACCCCTGGACACCATAAACATAAGTGCACAGTCTAGATCTACTGGTACCCGTGCTTGATTTTCTCCGGCTACGGACTACGTGCACGACCGTAGTCCGTCCGGAACTACACCGGCGTACCACTCTGCCGTCGTTTTCGGTCACTTACCTCAAGTCCAGTAATCGTGCCCCACCCCACCCTAGCCTAGTCCCTAGGGTCATGATGATACAAACTTGGGATTACTACTGGAGTGGACCCCCGTTGCTAGGATTTTCTAGTGGGTTAAGTACGGTTTAACCCTCTTGCTAATCATGGATTAACTTGGTTAAGTGTAACGATGAGTTCACGACTTAACCCTGATTAATCTACCAAGCCCACATTGATTAAGTATTAAGTGGACCATGACTTAAACCCTAACCATGAGGCATTAATTAATTAATGTGCCTTAACCTCTCACATTAGACTTCATTGCGGTTACTAGTTAAGCCGGTCGGTTCCGGGTAGCTTTATACCACAACTTGGTCTAACCTCGGGTTCAAGGTACAACATGACCAACTTCTCACATTGGGTCCTATTGTTTGTAGCAACTAGTTAAGCCGGTCGGTTTCGGGTAGGTTTACGCTACAAACTCAACCCAACCTCGAGTTGGTCACACTTATATTTTTTAAGTGTCATGTCCATTAAGTTTCCAAAACACATTACAAGTTTTCAAGCATTTGAGTAGACCTAACTTAATAGGTAAATTCCCAATGGGTAGACCTAACTTAATAGGTAAATTCCCAATCTTATGTTTTTATGTCTTTTAAGTTTACCCAACCCCAAACGCAATCCCATCGCTTACATATCGCAATAGCGCATAAAGGATAGAAAGAGGGAACTTGGCATAATCATGACATAAAGGTGTTGAAGCCACAAGTTTAACATGGTGGCATATGAAATGTACATATGTTCATATACTTGCATATTACATTTTTAGGCCTCAAAAGCATGCATAAAACCAAACTTAGCATATTGGTGATACATGGTGATAAATGACATGTAGAAATGGCCATAAGTTCGCATTTAGCCTCACATGCAAGTTATCATAAGAGATATGATAACTTACATGTTGCCAAAATGCAACCTTTAGCATAAAGCTTGAAGCTTTATGTTCATATACTCAAGGTAAGCTTGCATAACATGATAACATGAGTAAATGATCAACCCAACTTGCATAACATAACATGACAAACTTGCATAACATAACATGATAAACTTGCATATCATAACATGATAAACTTGCATATCATAACATGGCCAACTTGCATAACATAACATGATAAACTTGCATATCATAACATACCAAACTTGCATAACATGACATAGTAAACTTGCATATCATGGCAAACTTGCATATCATAATGATCAAACACAACTTGCATCATTCATTGACTTTAGAGTTTAAAAAGAAGGTAAAAGGGCTTACAAATTCTTATGAAGACACAAAAATATATATATATAGATTGAAACGAAGCCCTTATGCAATCAAATAAACCCAAAATGCAAGCTCCAATAGAAAAACCCTTGAGCCAAAATGAATCAAAACTCTTGCTTTATGATGTAAATATGGAAACTTGACTTGAATGCAAGCTAATGATGCTCATACAAGCTTGAAAACACTTGTATGCATTGAAAATCTCTCATAGAAATAACTTAGGAATTTTATGAAGAGAGTGGAGGCCATGAGAGGAATAATTTTGCCATAGTTTAGTTGTAGGGTTGAATAATGATGATTTAGGGTTAGGTTATGGGCTTATTTATAGAGATTAGGATTAGTTTCAACCTTAGGATTAAACCCTAATTCCAATCTCAGCCCTTAAAACCGAATCTGGCCCCAAAACCTAACCAAAACCCCAAAATGGTGCACCAGGCAAAACTGCCCGGCTGAACCAAGTCGACAGCCAAGTCGACAGGGCTGTCGACTTGGGTCCAACCAAGTCGACTGCCAAGTCGACAGTCCTGTCGACTTGGTTGACTTGGCGGGAAATCTCCCGCCTAGCCTTCCAGGCCCGAAATTCGAAATTTGAACTTGAAATTCAAATCTGTTTTGAACTTGAAATTTTCTGAAAACTTCATTGGGCCTTAACCGGGTCATACGGACTCCGATTTTCGAAAACTCGGACTCTATTTCGCGTATTTTTCCGAGGCGAACGCAATGGCATAGCCCGTTTCCCTTGATTCAGATTTATAAATTAAATTCTGCCTCGATTTACGTTATAACAGGTTATTGAAAATACGGGTTGTTACACCCTTGGATAAATCAGATACTTTTGAAAGGAACGGTACCTCATATTCATAATAATGGCCATTAGCTTGGAAATTTTAACAAACACCTTCAAGTATATGACAAAAACTTTCTCTTTCACAATTAGAATCTAAATTGTGAATCATATCAATAAATATTAAGAGTAAAAGGATTAGAAAACCGCGGAGTTCTTGTTTCAAAATTTTAGAGTCAAATGATTGCCTATGCTTTTAACAATAAACTGTGAATGAAATTTGAACCGTTGAATTTTGAGTAAAAACACGGGTATACACGAATAAATCCTTTGACATTTATTTACACCAAAAATTGCACGAATGTCCATGGGTTAGATGAAGAGATTAAAAGTGAAGAAAAAGTCAATGAATATGAGGAAAGAGCACACACAAGTAATTTATAATGGTTCCGCTATGGTTGCCTATGACCTCTTCTTAACTTCTCTCAAATATTACAAGATATGGAGATTATAATGCTTGGAGATTGTGATATCTTGAGTATAGAATATTTTCAGAAAGGAAGGTACGTGTGAGAATCCGAATGTCCTTTTTCTGTTGCTCTAGGGGGCTATTTATAGAAGAGATTCAAGTCTGGTTCGGTAAGGAGACGTGGAGGTCGATTAGAAGATGGTGGAGATTGTGGGCTTGGTCATGTTACAGTGGAGCGAGTCAGTAGGGACTATAATCCAGACTGAATTATGCCTAATTCGACATAGTAGTCGAGCTAGTAGCTAGCCGATCCGGATGCTAGCCGATCCAGATTTGTCACCAAAGTCTTCAAAGAGCTAGAGTTTGATCGATCCGTAATTTTCTTTTTGCTGAACTTAGTCGAGCCGGACATGGAGCCAAATCTAATTGCTTCATTTGATTCCTTGGTGCATGAATGCGTATATATCATGTCCTGAGTACTCTGATTATGAATCTTTATGAACTTGATTGCCTTGTTGAAAGGTCGGTCAACACTTTGCCCCTTAAAGTGCATCATGTTGAAGGTGGGATGTGCTTTAAATCGGTTGAGCTGCATCTCCCTGGGAATATCATCTGTCTTTAGGAAAACAATGACAAATGGTCATGTCTGTTTGAGTAGTCACGATTCCTGGGTTTTCCCTTTCTACATTAATAACTAGTTAGGCTTCTTACTGCGTTCGATGGTACTTACCAAGACAAAGTCTTTGACTGAAGTTATCGAAAGACCTAGGTAATTACTCAAACCCGGTCGAGTCAAGAGGTTGAAAACATCACTACGCCATAGATGGCCTACTGCAACGAAAATCCAAGGTGTTGCTAGCAACAATATTACCATAGTTATGCTGATTTTTGTCTGTTGCAACGCACACTTGAAGGTGTTAGCATAGATATCAGTAGGTGTTACAGTAGCTATAAATATATTCTAAATAAAAAATTACACCTTACCAATTGGCACCATTAGTTAAAACAAAATCTCTACATCTATCCACCCGTCCATCCACCACTACGGCTCCTCTATTTCCTGCTAACATTTTCATTCACGTGCTTCTTTTCATTTCATTCTCCCCCAAACCCCAAGCTAGATTCAAACAGAAATCCTCTTCTTTTTCCTTTCGTTTCTCCAATTTTTTTTAATGGGGAAGCTTACCACTTCGTCATCTTCAATCCGGAAACCACGTCACCTCTTCTCTTATCTAAAATCCGCTACCTTTTTCTTCTACTAGAGGTACTTCTTTTCTTCTCAGTAGTTTGGTAATATGAAATTTGGTGAATCTGAAATTTTGATCTATCTTCTCAACTGTTTGGTAATCTGAAATTTGGAAATTACTGGTGCGACAAGCCTAATTTATAATGTTTGTAGTAACACCCTCATTTCTGTCCTAGCCTCGATTTTTTTAATTAATAATGGTTGTACTAAGATTAGCTTATGTATCTTGTTTTCGTATTACTAACATTTTTTTTTGAGCATTTATCTCCTGGTTGTCATGTGTATTGTGTAGTTATTTATGGCCTATGTATAGCTCCGTAGTTGTATGCATTTGCTTGGATGCTTACTTGATTCTGGATGAAATAGAATATGGATGTTTTTTGTCACAAAAGGTTCTATGTTGTTTATCAAATTGATTATTGTAAGCTATTGGTGTACCATATAATCATGTGCCGATGAATTCCATAGGAAATTGATGGATGTTCTAAACTTGTTTGCATCCATGATTCTGCCATGCCTCTAGTTTTTGCTTTATGATATTGAAAGGTGCCTTCATAATGCAATATAAAATAAATTTTTTGCTACTCAAGTTTCCTAGAATCACCATTGAGTCTTATTTGCATTAAATTGGATAGCTACTGTGAAACAGGGGTTACTTTAGGTGGTGACTTAGTTTTGTTGGAGATGTCTTTAGTGCTGACAGCGGAGCTGGAGCCTTGGGTATATTTGGCATTTAAGAAGCCTGGATTTAGATCAGCTGAAGAAGAGTTCTTGTTGTTTTTCATATCAGATTGAATCAATCCCAACATTTCTCTCTCAGTAGCGTTTAAATCCATCGAGTTATAGTTCTTTATCATTATCTCCATAAGTTTAGTTTTCTCATTGCACACAAACCAATCAAATTTACTGCTTGCAATCTCTAATCTAAGGCTTTCAGTCATCTTTCGAACTCCTTTCTCATATTCCCTGATAGGAGCTTTAGCTTTTGGTCAGGACTGCTTCGTCAGCACAACCTCGTTTTGTTCAGTGCAGTTGAAGTTTCTAAGTAAGAAAGAGTCTAGCATTTCTTCACCACACCGATTATTTTGATGCTCATCAACACAAGCACCGCTGACTTGCTTATCACCTTTCACACTTTAAAAACTAACACATTTCCCATCATTCTTGAATGAAGTAGACACCAAAATTGGCATAGCAGAAACATTTATGACTTCTTGGATGTCTTGCCTAACCCCTACCACGTTCATTTTGTTTAAACATCCAGTACTGCCCATTTTGCCAATTCCAGTAGCATGACCATTAGAAACTGCTTTCAGAAGCAAATCTGCATAATCATTAGAGCCGACATTCAGAGGGGAGGCTCGAGAGAGTAACTCACTAACTTGACATATTTCACCTTGCTCACAATCAGCCTCAATATCCATATTTATCTCATTGTCATCAACGTGCAAATTAGTTAGTGCAAAAAACTTATTGTTACTAATGTTGACTTCCTGAACCACTTCCTTTCCTTTTTCGACCCCTAGTTTTTGCTGCAAGATAGTACCTTCTTTCCTCCTACCGAAGACCTTCCTCCATTCAGAGTTACTCCTTGTCTAGACTCCAATACCACCATTCACATTCACATTTGTTTGACCACGTACACAAGTACTTTCAACAGGAAAACCAACCTTCTCCTTTCTAATAGATTCATCGACATGACTTCTTTTAGTTTAACACAACTATCAGTGGAATGCCCAAATGTATCGCACATAACACAAATCTCCACCTTCCGCAAATAAATAATGTAAACTACTTGTTCACTTCCGTCAGGGAGCATGCATGAGAATTCAAAAGGTAAATAGTCTTGGGGAGTAACTTCGACCATACACTTTACATATTCTAAATGATCTAATAAAAATTTTGTTTGACTAAAAATACCTACTGTTAATTGCTAGGTTTTAAAGTTGCTTGGCATTATGGTGCAGCTGTTCTTTGAGTTCCCGCAAAAGCTACCATTAAAGAGGTGTTAGTTACTACTATATATATTTTTTAGTATGAATATATTTCACCCTTGACCGTCAATTCTTTTAATCTTCTCCTTTCCTCTTCACATGTTGTTTACAGTGTTTATATTTTTATTATTCATATTGCTATAAAAATTGCAGATAAGTCAGATGTACACGTTCTGTCTTAGTCAGTAAGTTCAGTTCTGTTATGTTTGTAATTTGGCTTTGTTTTGGTTCTTTGCTTATGCCATGCTTGTAAGTTTGTCCTAGTTTGCCAATCTTATTTTGGTTATTTGATAAGTTTATGAAAAATAAAGAACGAAATCATGTTTTATTTAACATGATGAACCATGTAATGAGCGACCTATTTAAAATATTATGCTACACAGTTCATGTTGAACCATGGTGTTTATCTACCACAGAAATGTGAGGTGGTTTATCTACTCAATTTATTTCAAAATAAAATAATTTCCTCCTCCAACTTAAATGAACTACACCACCAACCCATTTTCAGTGTCATTAAATTTTGTTCTCTCGTCCTAGGGAAGAGTAAAAATGTAAAACCTGATCAAACTTTGTGATAACAGGTGTTGAATTTGTAATAATGTATTACTGTGATAATTTTGAGTGGATGACCTATTTAATTTTTCTTCTTTCGTCCAGCTTAAATGAACTACACCGCTTGTTAGCAAAGTACTACTGTGATATTAAGTTGGTTGTAATAATGTCTCTTGCACTTTTGTATTATGTACGATTTGCAGTTGCATAATTCTTTTACAATATGTACCTAAAATGAATCAAAGCTAGTCATACACATGCTAAGTTTCTGAACCATTGCAATTAAACAACATGCATTTATGTAACATATGTTAAGATTTTGACTTGTTGTCTTTGACTTTATAGGCATGGAAAAATATTTTTTGCAATTAAAAAAGTAGAAGCATTCTGTACTACCTTTGGGCAGACACAAAATATACTGGAATATATGATGGTATGCTCTTCTAAAATAGTTCTTTTATCATACATTACTTGTTATATACTAATAGCTATATTTATGCAATCATACCATTCAAAATATACAAGTGCTTGAGGCTCTCTTGTACAGATTCTAGCACTAATCTGTGTGCACAAGGATATCAAGAACTCTCAACATGTATACATTTCAATATATAACCAAAGATAAACTTTCAGGGTGCTTGTAGATGTTGGAAACTCCACATAGATGCCTCACGATAATAGTTCATTTTTTTGCACATCCTTATGATTCAGTAAGTATGTTAAGTTCATACGTATAACTTCTAAAATCTTGCTTCGTAGACCATTTGTATTACAGTATGCATTATATGTCCATTCGCAGGCCTAAACTCTAAACTGTCTCTTGCACCTTTTGTTTTAGCCATGTACCCTCAGTTCTGGAAAGAAAGGTTGTGCTCATTTTGACTGGATGACATATCGCCGAAGCTACTCCGTTAAAGCTGGCGATCTTGGTCAGCGGGGGAGAAGAGGTGGAGCCAACCAAAAGGAGCAAAAACGTCCACAATCATTAAATCGTAGAATGGTAAATATCAAACAGTATGGAATGCAAAATATCTTTCGCGTCATACTTCAATTTCTGAACTTATCACAAATCTCTATTTTGTAAGCTAACCCCGATTTGTGTGAGCTTATTACAAGGAATCAAAGGGTAATTTCTGAACCTAGTGAATCATTTTAACAAATGTATAACAGAAGAAGAAATGATGGTATGATAGTATTATATCATGTTTGTTTATTAGAAATTTATTATGATTATTGTGTTATGTTGTTGTGTAACAACTGAAAGTAAAGTAGTCATGAGACCATTTAGAAAACTTCTCATTTAATAAGTGTATGTACTTTTGTTGACATATGTAATGAGTTGAGATATTTTTTGTAATGAAGTTACTAGTTCACAAATGATGTAAACTTGATTTTTTTCTTTCTTAATATGAGTAATTATGTTTGTTGTTAGTGAAATAGCACTTATAATTATAATATTATGAAATCTTTGATTAATAACAGTTGATGTATAATTCCTTTTAGCACTTGTAAAACAAATTTTAACAACTGCTAGAGGCAGTTGTAAAAAAAGGTTGACTTTATTACGATTGCCGATATAACTAGTGACGCATGCCAGTTGTAATAGACATATTACAACTGTTTTTGGTAGTTGTGAAAGGGTATTTTTTTTGTTGTAGTGCTACCTGTGGAAACACCTTTACCGATGTTGCCTTAGGGTCGCAAAGATGTTGTCTTTGACTCTAAGGCAACGCGGAAAAATGCAACACCAAGAAAGTATTGTCATTGATAATTTTTTCCTATAGCAACACTTTTTGGCACTTCCTGCATCACTTCTCCGGTGTTGTAGTATGCAATTTATAGCGTGGTGCATTCATCATACAGTTAAGTTGTGTTGAGTCATTGGCTCCTGCATGTGATTGCACACATACAGGTCATTACCAAATGATGTCGCCTTTTCTGCGCAAGTCGAGCGCATGGTCAAGTCGGGTCAATTGTCACACGTGAGTCAGCATATGGAGTTATCAACCAAGTCACAGAATTGTCAAAGTTTTTTTTTTTTTTCATAAATTTCAGCTTGATGATTTAATTGGATCTGGATTGACATGGCAGATTCGAAATTTATGCTTGTCACATCGATCAAAAGGTGAAAAGTCATACATTTCTCCTTTTTACATATCGGGCCCACACGACAATTTTATTTCTTTACTTAAACTTTTTACTGCTTCAAACTGAAACTCCTAAGTTTTTTGAACTTTAATCGAATCCAACATCCAACCCGATCAATAGCAAGACTCAGCATTTTAAATTTCTAATCTCGAATTCTAGTCGAATTAGGTGGGTTTCTATCAGGTTATCTTGAGTTTTCGTTCGAACTAACTTTTAATTTTACAATTCATGTTTTCAAGGCGCCCCAAGGGGGTTAATCATGGCCACGCCCATCGTCATTCGTGTTAGAAGTGACAACGGTGGTGCTTTGACTTCACAGCAGTGTTGCGAGGAGGAACAGTGCAAGGCATGAGCTACGACATGGTGAGATGAAGTTTCTAGGTATGTCTGTCTTGGTGGATGAGAAACTGGAGGATCTAGAGCTTTAGAGGACCCATGATGGCAGTAGAGAAGCCCAGAGAGTTAGAGTGTGGATAAAAGTACTTAGGTATGGGTTGACTGTAACACCCCACCTCCGTTAAGGTCACTCGCAAAGGGAATGCCTTAACTTTGATGGAGCATTTTAGTAAACAAAACAGAATATTACAAGACAGATATAAAAATAATACTTGAAAAACTTATAACTTTATTGCAGCGGACAGAAATCAGTTTGGTTACAACTTTACCAAAAACTCAAGTACATATATATCAGTCTTGTTCAAAAGCCATCAGAGTACAAAACTTTAAAATCATAATCCCCACCGAAGATGCCAGAAAAAGACAAGCCATACTTCAAACACTCCAAGCCGGAAGAAAGATCCGGATCAAGCTAGAGTATTCCCTCGTTGAAAACCTGCGGGGGGGGGGGGGGGGGGGGGGGGGGGACGGAAGAAAAGAGGCGAAACAACAAGGGTCAGACATAAAGTCTGGCAAGTCCAGTGACTTTCAGTTATGAACAGATAATAATGTCATGGCATGCAAATAAAACTGGATGAGAGATAACAGGAAACAGGAATAACAGATATACTTATGTTAAACAGAAGAAACAGGATGATATTACTTTTCACTTCTCTGTACTAATACTAGTATAACATGATTAGGTGTTACCCTAATGTCTAAACAGAAACAGAAACAGAATAATGGTCCTTTACCATCCTAACAGAAGGTACAGAAACATAATGCTAATAATGGGCCTTTATCACCCGAGCAGAAAGTACAGAAACAGAATGCTAGTAATGTGCCTTTACCACCCGAACAGAGACAGAAATGGAAACAGAATAATCCCTACGGAAACAGAATGTTAGAATTATGTGTACACTAGTAAATGGGCCTTTACCACCCCAACAGACGGTACCACGCAGAAACAGACAGGTGTTACCACCCAACAGAAACAGACGGTACCCCACAAAACAGACAGAACTAAGTGTACCCTAAATCCTACCCCACGCGATCGACTCCCTAATACATAAATACCCTGTGCCAGCCCCACAAAAGGGTGTATCATTCCCTAAAGTGGCAACCTTTGAATGACATAGACCTATTTATAGATGTCACGACGTCTTACATCCTCAGAGGCAGATCGGGATCCATGCATGCACATGACCCGGTTGGAACGCACCATCAACACCCCTTGCCATTATCAGAATGAACTGCTTATAATTAGTTCAGTAAGCGTGCCCGGACCCTACCTACTGTTGGGTCAAAGTTTTGATACCAGAAAGGGTTACTGACTAATATGGGTCCCAAACAACAGATGACACAAGTAATTTCCCTCCTAACCTTGTGTCCCCAGACTAACAGATTTCAGATTAACTTGTTTACAAGTTCAGATATACAGAGTTCAAGTCAACTAGTTCACAGATCAGAAAATCAAGTTAACAAGTTTTTAGACTAACAGATCAGATGTACAGACTTACAGATTGTCTAACTTTGTATTGGGCCTACAGATTCACGAAACAGGTTTGTTAAATTCATCAGTCCAGTTGGTTTAACCCTATCCACCCAACACGTTTTAGACATCATATTTATCTCAGATTTGCATTAATTAAATATTAATGCACAGACCTCTCATATTAGGTCGGTAGCTTGTGGCCGCTGGATATGCCGGGCGGCTCCGGGCAGACTTCTGCCACAAGCCAGACCTAACCTCGTGTCTAAGCATATTTTAGTTATGCCTACGACCTCTCACATTAGACTGACAGTTTGCGGTCGCTGGTTAAGCCAGTTGGTTCCGGGCAGGCTTCTACCGCAAACGGAGTCTAACCTCGTGTCATAGCCACTTTATTCCATTACACAAAATATCAGACTAATTATGTCCATTTAGCAGATTTAACTTCTTTACAAGTTACGGCAGATTATCCAAAGTTCTATTAACATGTTTTTCTCAATTTTAGATCGAGCCTCCAAATTACAATTATTCAGCTTTCAACAGATTAAGCAATTCAACAGATTTAGCAGATAACAGATCTAGCAGATTAGGCAATATAACAGATCTAGCAGATTAAGCAATATAACAGATCTAGCAGATTAGGCAATATAACAGATTTTAAACATTCCTTAAAGTTTCATTGACATATCTTGCCAATTATAAATTATGTCTAAATTCACATGCCTAAATCATGGTCATGATTCATAATATAACATATGCCCAAATTTTAGCATGGTACAGAATATTCCCCAAAAACCCCAATCATAGTTCACATATAAGTTATGCCAAATATAGCCATTGATTTCAATGCATGTCACATATCCAAAAATCCCCATTTAGGTGTATTCACACTTAATAGTCATCAAATCTTAATATAGATTTTTACACCTAAGTCATGTGCAAATTAATTCTCCTACTTCCAAATGATAGACTATCAGATTTAATATGCCCAGGTCTAGATCTTAAATTTTCAACATATGTTCTTTATGTTCTAAATCACAATAATCCTCTTCTCCCAAGTCATAAATCATCTTATGCAATATGCCTCAAACTTATGTCCTGAAATACAACATGCGTTGTGTCCTCAAATCAGTTACAAATCAATTATGACTAAATATGCCTCATTCAATATTCTTCCCAAATTTAACGTTTATGCGTTCATCTCTTATGAGATTTGGCTCAGGCTCGTGGTAGCCTGGCTATCAAACAAAAAGAAAGAAAGGAGGAAGAAATACAGAACAAACAGAATAATAACAATACAACAGAGGAACAAATCTGATAAATAGAAAAAGGGCATAATCTCCGATTCAGAATCATTATCATGCTAGGATCATAATTAAATTTCATATCGGAAAATAACTGCACTTGCCTTTCGTGGCTAAAGAAAAAGATTATAAATCGAATTTGATGCAGAAACGCTGATTAATCTTCTTCGATTGTTGTTGCAGCTCTAAACTTTAATTTGAATTGTGAATGAACACTTGAGATTAGATTTAGAGGCGGTGGCTAGGGTTTAAGAGAGAGTTTGGTAGCATAATGGTGTCACAGACAATATTTTATGAATTAGGGTTAGGTTAATCACATATTTATAGGTGTAGAGAGTGTTTCAGAACTATTAGATCACCCTAGAAGCCATCAGGTCCGTCCAGCACATCAAAAATCATCATTAGAACTCTCTAGAACCCTGTGCAGGTTTCTAGCTTGACATGGGTGCACTTCCCAAGTGCGCCAGTGTATTTTTGTGCTGGCGCACTTCACAAGTGCGCCAGTGCATTTCTGGCCTGTTTCCGGTTTTTCTGCCTAACTTCGTTCGTCCATATTTTCTTCATACGGTATCCGTTTTACGCAAACTCGGACTCTATCTTCAGCAGAATTTCGAGACAAACGCAATGCTGCAACCCGTTTCCTCTAATTCTTCTGTTATAATTTAATTTTTCTCCGATTTGTTATTCTTATGTTCACAGAAAATACGGGGTGTTACATTCTCCCCTCCTTAAATGATTTCGTCCCCGAAATTTTCAAGTTAAGAAGAATGTGTCCTACCATCCAATCATCCATCTACTCAACCATCGTCCACAAGCATCCATTGTCCTTATAAACTTCTAATGTTGTATGAACATATGCAAAAGTGTGTGTATATGTTTCTTATCTAATGCAAAGATCAGGCGGTCTACTGATTCAATTGACCTCCTTAATGCGAATTATGTCAGTGCCATGAGTCCAACATGTATGCAATTTTCCTATTTGATACATATCATTTCTATATGAGTGCACAACCATTCATTCATATGCAACATCCATGTGCTGAGTCAACCATTTTGCATTCATAAGGATTAAAAAAATTGCACACACATCCATATGCAGTATGAGAGTGTTTTTGAGCCGATCTAGTGCCTAGTGTGTGTATATGCATCCACGAGCAATCACTAGCAACCACTTGCATCCACTTGCAACCATCAAACATAACATGTCTCAAACACATGTTTACACCCATTAGTTTCTACCTTAAGGTCGAAGGATAAAGTCGAGTGATAGAAGCAAGTACAACTAAAACAAAAGCCCTGTTCCCATTAGACATCGGTTAAGAGAATAGTTCCCTAAGTCTCAACCCCAAAGACCGAAATCAACATCAGATTGACACTCAGAGAATTACTCCCATTAAACAATGTCCAAGCTGGAAATCTACTCCACGCTTCGAGTAAAAACCTCTATCCTTTACAGAAATATTCGGATACTTACATATTACTGGTACAGATCAGATTATCAAATGATTTTTAGAAAACTAAGAATTGACAAAACCCAGAATATATGTGTCATAGTCAATTTAACGCCCAACACAGATACCCTCAAACCCAACCTATCACAAACAGATGAGTCGTAACCCTTATGGGTTTTGAGACTACAGCGGAATCAGAAACAAGACTAGTGTTAAAGTGCAGAGACTTAACTACAGAATCAAAATGCTAGAATCAGAAAGAGTTCTTCTTACTAATCAGATAAGGAAGTTAAACCTTCTCAGAAATTTTCCTACCTCAAAGGTACCAACAAGTCCTCCCCTTCCTTCTAGTTTTGATAACCGTCTCAGTCCCATGAAGCGATTTTCCGCCCACCGTACGGAAGTTCTTACGTATCTTAGAAAAAAAACATCTATACGCAGAAGAAGAGATTAAAAAGGGAAAGAGGAAGGGATTCGAAACAAAGAATCGGAAGATAGATATCTGGCTTTTGGCGATTATGTTTTTCAAAATAAACTTTACTTTTGAAAATACTTCCTTTAAAAACTTTTTTGAAAATAGTTTTCAAAAACTTCTATCTAATCTGGTAACCTTCAGCTCCGATACCAAGTGTAACACCCCACCTCCGTTACATCGAAGGGATGGTAAATATTGTAAAGACTACGGATGGAAAATAGGCTTACATCGAAGGCGGTAACTTTGTAATTTATACTAGCGAGTCTGGAAAGTTCAAGATTTAAGAATGGAGGAGATGTAGGTACTGCACGAAGGGAAACTATAATAGCTTATAGTCAAGTCAGTGTCAGGGACTATCTTGGTCGAACCCTGCAAGTCATCACTTCTTCTGGCGTAGACACATCTATTGAGAAAGCCAAGTCTCCTAGTCGGGAAAGGCGCTACAAGAAGATTCACGCCATGTTTGGGGTTAAGGCACCCTCTAATGAGAAGTCTCAAAAGCGCTTGCTCATAGAGTAGGAGCTTGAGAAGAAGAAAAAAAGAGGCCAAAGACTTGAAGGCTATTTGTTGCGACTTTTGTTTTGTAGGCGTGCTATTTTTTGTGCAAGTGCGGCCCTTGCATTTTTGACTTATATTTGTATATAAACTTGCGATGTTAATAAAATAATTTGTTAGTTAGTTAGTTTATTTTTCTTTCCATTAAATGTACGTATGATTTAATTAATACCAAGTCTCATTTAACAAATAATCTATTTCATTTAAAATGAGTAAGTATCTTAGTCCGGAGGTATAATGTATATTCCTCATTTAACTTTGAATCACACGCCGCGTCAAGGGCGTGCTCGAAGTTAATTTGTAAGTCTATCCTCATGCCTCCAGTGTCTGTGAGGGTTGGGCTTAGTCTATCAGTTGTCCAATCCTTAAGTCTTTTATACTCTTCTATCGCTAATTCGGGTTAGAGGTGTGGGTCAATCTTAACCAATTATTTTATATTCTCTCTCAAGTCGTGAGAGTTAGAGTTGGGTGTGCGAATGGCCGTTTCACATTCGCCTATGTGTCGTTCCTATAATTTTGTTTTTAATATGAGGATCTCCTCATCGAGCGTCTGAGTCAAGCTCAGACTTTGTTAACTCTCATCCGATTAGTTGCGAAGTAGAGAAAGTATCATCGAACATGAGCAAATGAAGGGTCGTCGGGGAACTAGTCATTCTCTTCGTTCTAGTTTTGGCATAGGTCGGTCGAATCACAACGCTTAGCCAAATTAGTATAAATATTCACAGATTATTGAAGGAGCTTTATTCATAACACGATGGTGGTTCGCAAGTCACGCCTTATTAATAGTTTGGTAAAGAAATAATATTTACAGAAATACAGGCTTAAGTAAAATAATGCTACATATTCTCAACATTCCATGTCCTCGGAAGTTGGTCTCCATCAATAGTCATTAAACCTGAAAGCCTTGTATCAGGTTTCCAATGGATGATATAAGGTCCTTCCCATTTTAGGCCCACATCGAGAGAGCTAGGAAAGATAGATTTTAGAATGAGGTCACTAGGCTCAAAGGTTCTAGGTCGAACCTTCTTGTTATAGTATCAGGCGATCTAGTGCCTATGTGCTAAGCATACAAGTCAGCCTCCTCTCTCTTCTCATTGATCATATCAAGTGATTCTAAGAGAAGTTACTTATAAGTCAAAGGATCATAATACACCGTTCGATGAGAGGGGACTTCAAGCTCCACTGGTTTGATTGCTTCAGAGTCGTAGGACAGAGCAAATGGAGTGTGATGGTAATTGACTTATGGATTATTCAGTGTACCCAAAAGGATAATGGTAGCCCATCAACCCACTTGCCTCTAGCCTTCTCTAGTCGCTTTTTCAAGATGGACTTTATGATATTGTACACAACTTCAAACTTGCGGGTGTGCAACTACGTTATACCTCTATTGAATGTGATGACATCAGTATAAGTCTTTAAACTTTATGCTACCGAATTGGGTTCCATTATCAACTATGATAGTCTTAGGGAGTCAAAATTGACATATGTTGCTTTTGACAATGAATTTGATCACTTGGTTCGTCAAGATCATTGTCATTGGTTCGGCTTCAGCCCACTTCGTGAAATACTTGAGTGCCATAGTCACATACTTTTCTCCACTCTTGGATATCAAAAGGCTAACGATAATATCTTCTCCCCTTATTGCGTACAGACAAGGGCTAACCATCTAGGTGAGATGAGTTAGGGAAGCTTTCGAAATATTGACAAATCTTTGGCATTTGTCGCAGCGTTGTGAACATTCTGCCGCACTTTGGTAGATGGTAGGCCTAAAGTAGTCATACCAAAGTATGATCTTTGACAAAGTTTTACCCTTCGCTATGGTCACCGCACTCACCTTCGTATACTTCTTGCAACACTCGCTTGGCATTGTCATAAGCTACACATCGGAGAAGAGGGATAGAGAAACCCTTTCGATATAGCGTGTCTCCATGAATGATGTATCTTGAAGCTTTACGCAGGAGAAATCGTTTCTCATTCTTTCGTTTAGGCAGGTTTCCATAAAGGAGAAAGTTTTTTATAGGGCTCATCCATGAGTCTTTCTTAGGCTTAACATCCGGTTTTGATCAACCTATATTTGATCTATGCTCAGAACATCCAACATTTCTGTCGGGACCAACTCCATTTGCATTGGTTTCTCTGAGCTAGCAAGCTTTGCCGAAGATTCAACTTTCTCATTCTCATATCGTTGGACGTATGATATGCATAATAGCCAAACCACACCAACAGCTCTTTTACCTAATTAAATAGGCTGTGAGTCATGCCCTTGGTCTGGATCTCCATCTTGACCTGAAATACAACTTGTGAGTTGTAGGATATGCCAATAGATTTTACACCTAACTTCTTCGCAAGTCTTACCCTGGCAATCATGGCTTCGTACTAGGCTTCATTATTGGTCACTAGGGAGTCCTATCTTAGTGTATAACAGATCGATCTTTCCTCAGGAGTTAATAAAACAAGTAGAGCATCATCATTTTGGGCTCCATCTATGAATAACTTCCATATGATGGTTGACAATCAACCTCTTCATTAGTATCATCTGGAAGTATAAAGCCTGTCAATGCGTGTCCCTGAATTGATCTACAAGGAATAAATGTAATATCAAACTAATTTAGCTCTACAGTCTGTTTGAGTAACTATTCAGACATCTTAGGTCATTGAAGGGCCTATCATAGTGGTTGGTCATATACACACTGATGAGGCAGGGTTGAAAGTAGTGGCGCGGCTTTCTCGAGGCTACCAGAAGGTTGTAAGTAAGATACTTGACTTTCAGGTTGTTGCATTCTACTCCCGTCAATCTCTCACTTATATAATATTCTGGCTACTTAACTCGATTTTCCTCATGAATGAGTGTTGAGCTGATATCCAGCAAGGATACTGCCAGATACTCAAGTATTCCTCATGACCGATCGGTTTTGATAATGTTGCACTCCACCTCTATACTCGCATTAGCGAAGGTCATTACAAGTAATGATGTCAACTAACTCTAAGAATAGGAGGTTGAGGAGCGACCATCCGTATAATACCATTAAATGAGTGTTAAACATGCCGGAATATGCGGTCTTACTTTTTCAATTACATTAGGAAATCCGACACATCTAATTCAAGTTCAAATCCACTACACAACGAATATCTATAATTCATAATCAATATAAAATACATAATAATATAATCAGAGTCAGATATATATATATTCACATCACTAAGGCGGAAATAGATATGAATATAATACATAAGTGTATACACAATGATAGTGGTCATACTCGATCCACTATACAACAAAAGAATAGGTAAAAGGGCTACACAAAGTAATATGTACATCTAATGAGTCCCTATCTCATTTACATAAACCAAAATTCTATAACCCTAAAGTAGTTAGCCTAAAAATGGGGGATAATCCCTGCTGGTGTCAAGAAGAATCACCTAAAATACGTCGGTCTAACCCGAGTATTATTTACACAAAGATAAACAATAAATGGATCAATATAGCAATTCTGATCTCATAAACTAGGATATAACAAGAGATATAAATAAATGTAAACATATAAGCAATAATAATAGTTTCATGCACAAGGATGATGCTTAGAATAATCTACAATATATCTCAAAAATCTATATCAGAGCTATAAAAGAATATCTCATTCAAAATTATATAGCAACTCCTGCGAAATGATACCTCATATCATATCAATGCTAAAACTGATAACACAATATCAATGAAACCCAGATCGATAACATAATATCAATAAAACTCAAATTCCAGAAATAAACGACTAGAAATCCATAAAATCTCAAAGAGGGGAAGCCCTAACTCAAGATGGGAGCATGTAAACTCCATGGCAGCCCGAAGACTCACCAACATGTAACTCGGATGAGACGCAATCTACAGGTAACTAGCCTATAATATTGAGCCGAGGCCCCTCGGATGGTCTCAAGACCGTGGTTTACGACCCCGCTCAGATTTGAACCAAAGTTCCACATGACCTAAAGTTCCTCATGATTCAAAGATCGTCAGGCAAAATGAACTGAAGTTCCTCAAGATCTTAAGATCATCAAATAAAATGAACCGAGGTTCTTCCAAAAAATCACAATGGATCAAAAGCAGTGTAAATTACTCCAAGCTAGTAAATATAAGAGTTGAGCTACATGTCCCATAACCACTTACTCTACCAAATATTTACGAAGAAGTTATTTAGTCGACTAAAAACATAAGACCATAATTGCCATAATTTTCAATCGAATGAGTCCAAGAATTAACCATCTAAGCAAACGGAAGGGTTCATAGTCCATGTTTTTACTAAGGTTTATAATTGGATTTCTCATACAAATGGGGAAAAGGTTTATATAAATATACACTAGTGGACTGGAAGACAATTTGTAAAATAACTTCGTACAGTGAAGTAGGATTAGAATCCATTTTACTACAAGATTTTGTATCTGCTAATAACATAAAACACTTTATAGTTTAAAGTGGCAAATCTCATCAAATATCGATTGCAATAACAATCAATCACGATTTCATTCACAATGAATAAATCAAAACTATACAAAAATCGAACTGTAGAAATTTGTGAATCAGAGAAGCTGAAAGGTCATAGAAAAGGCCAAACAGGCCGAAATTTGCTGGGGAAAGAGCCTGGATGGACCTAAACTATTGATCATGATCTCCACGGATCAATAGTAGGATTTATTGGCAAAACAAAAGGGGTCAGTCGACCGACCGGTAGCAGATATTTAAACAGTGCATGTGCACCATTTCAGTCGACTGTCCTCTTCTATTCAGTTGACTGAATTCCCATTCACTCAACTAAATAGAGTATTTTTTTCAATTGAAATTTGACTAAAATGATCCCAAGTGCAAGGGTCCATTAAGTCGATTGGTTTGAGCCTATTCATTTGACTAAACTGCTTCAAAAATGCAGATTTTGGCCCTTTAAGGGAAAAGTCGTTATTCGACAATTTCTGACGAGCACACACGAATGGTGAAGGCTTATAACATTATCAAAAATACAATGAAGCTTCTAATGCTTTCCTAAGAAACTCAAGAACACAAAACTCAAATTTACAAAAAATATCTTAACTAGAAATCAACGAAATGAAATCAAGCTCATGAATAGGAAATTTCACACACACAACCAAAACCAATTCACTAAGTGCATATCCAACATAAAAGTGCCAAAGGCACACTGGATAGACCTATTAGCTAGAGTCATAGATGTGAGTTCTCAAGAACTTACCTTGGATTGTTAAGAAGCAAGGAGAAAGTGCAAAATCAAGCTAGACTGCTCTCTCTTCAACAATAACTCTAGAATATTCAATCTAAACACAAACACACAAATTTCCTAAGAGTTATGTTTAGAAAATCATAAGAATAGAAGAGGAACTGAGTTGGAGAAGATAGAGATTGAGCTTACCTCTCTTCTATATGGACTTGCACTTGATTTCAACATGAATTGGATTCCTAAGATCAAGCTAGGGCTTAAGGAAATTTGATTTTCCTTCCCCATTCTTATTTTCTCTAAGTGTTTGGAGATGATGAAGGATATAAGTGAGGTTAGGGGGTTAAAAGAAGTGGGCAAGGTTTACTAACCTAAACCCCAGCCAAAGCCCCAATTTCCACCAACTCTAAACATATCGATGTTTACAGTTTTAAAAGTCGTAAACAACATTTTGAACTTAATGGAAATGGTTTCGAGTCTGAATTCATTCATATGAAAAAGTGACTTTTTGGATGTACACTCGATTAAAGATGTTATATTTAAATATATTATCATAAAATATGTGGGTTGCTACAGACTTTCCCCAGAAATTGCGTCACCGCAACTACTTAAAAACTCAAAAAGTAACAATCGAGCATCAATAGAAATCTATATAAAAATAGATTAACTCAAGAAAAGTACTTTAGTTTTCATATTTAGTATAACATTCTTATACACTTATGAATTATTTCATAAATTTTTACACTAAGTTATCAATCACGATATAACTTAAGTCTGTACACGTATAATGCTCTAATTAAACTCATGAACATTTATAAGCACTAATCATTCTTCTCATAAGTGCCTCTAATAAATTAAATTTTCTTTACATAAATTCTAAACATTATAAATCAACATTTCACTAATTATTAAATTCTAAATTGCGAACTACCCCACCGTGATATTTCAAAAAATTTGATTTAGACATGTCTCAAAATATTAAAGACGGAATTTAAATCTTTCTCTTCCATTAGAAAACTACAATCCAATAGCTCCGGTGATCCTTATTTAAAAGAATTCCGACTTACATTGGACTCTACATACTTATTAGAACTTTAATTCTCAAAATCCTGAACTGCCGTTATGTGACATGCTCATTTTAATTAAATTTAGTTAATTTGTTTAATGTCCAAATAGGTTCATAAATTACAAACCCATTCTCTTATGTTTTCAACATAAACTAATTAAACATTCAAATTCAAACTTGGAAATATCGACTATCCAAAATCGTTGAACATTCCATTTTATTAGAATGATGAAACCTGTTAGTCATCATATCAACTTAAGATGCAAAATTACATAACTCGAATCACATAGACTACATGCATCCATATTATACTTCAATCTCATTTTCTAGCCCTAAAATAAGTTACATATCATTTAGTCTTCTTCCAAATTACGATACCCCAAAGTCCATAGTTATATTACTAACTGTAATAGGTGTTCACAAATCACTATCTCATCAAAATCCCTTAGGAGATCCTAGGAACAATGTTCCAATATTTTCTTATCATGTTTTGGCTATAAAATTTATCTCTTAACCATTTCTCAAAAATATTATAGCTCAATTTTTTTAATAGAAAAGGATGTATATGATGGTCATATATATCTCATTTACAAGGATTAGGGATCCCATTGGGAAAACAAGATCATGAAACAAAAATACGATATACACCTCAAATTGGAAATATTAGGACATTCCCTAATATTCCATAAACAAATAAATTGAAACTTCAAATCTATAATTAATCCTTAATATCACTAATTTGAAATATTAGTCTGTTCTCTAGTATTTTGAAAACAACTTATAAGTCATGCGAACATGATAAATAGTATAAGTTAAACAAATTACACAAAACTTGAAAACCTTAGTTTTCAAGTACACAAAAACACCACTAACAAAGATGAGGTCAAACCGATCGGGATACGACCTCAAAATTTTTGTTCATTAAGGTTAAAAAATTAAACATTTGTTAACCCTATGTGCTAAAAACAAGCATGAAATGAAGCCAAAGGAAATCTATCCTTTGTCGAACAAAAGTTTGTGATAGTCGATTGCTAAGTCTAATAGCGAAACGACATTAGCACTACTAACATATCAAATAGATCATCAATCCGAGGCAATGAATTTATTAAGCTTGTTGTGATTGTAAAGCTAAATATTTACGAACAAATTGTAAAATGTACTATATAAACACAAAACGTTCAGCAAAATTTGCAAAATGGATATAGCCCAAAGGTTACTCAAGAAAGTTCAAAATGGTCATCATAGCCAAGTATAAAAAGAATGGAAACTAATTCAAAAAAATCTTACTTAGAATCTCGAAAAATGAATCTCGGTGATGCTGCAGTCATCATCAACATTATTTTACTTAAATATATCAAGATTAAATACTCAATGCAAACACATACTAATAATATTTAATACTAAAATTGCATTCTTAAATATCAAAACACAAAATTGTTGTATCAGAATTTTTCATGTAGGAGTGTTTAGAAATCCCTTTCGATACAGTGGCGTCCCACGTCTCAACTAAAATTAATAACATATTCCGTAGGAAAATCAACACAGTAAAATGAATTACGCCCATATAAGGATGCAAATTTGTTAATAAATAATTTAAGATACAACTATTTTTTCATGACTTAAATTTTGTGATCATAAATAAATAAACAACCATTTCATAGTGCTTAGAGGAAATAATTTATCCCCTTTCGCCTTACAAAGCTAATCTCAAACAGATTATTATTTACTTGGCCCGGAATTATTTTATTAAATCATTTTACACAATAATTTAAAACTCTTCACGACTAAGTCCTAGATGTTATTTCAAACCAAATCTGTTTCATACTTATAAAGCTCGTTCATAAATTATACTTGCATATTTCTTGTTTAAATTTAGTTTAAACAGTCATCTTCTAGGTTGAATCCTTACCCGACATTAACATTGAATGTCTCATGGTCCAAATCGTGAAACTAAATCCATAAGGTGTCATTTTCGATGTTCCTGGATTATAAATCAACTCAACCCATGCAAGCATATGGATAAGATTGCCCTCATCCAAATAAAATAGTCAATACCCACAAAGCAGAAGAGGAAATGATATTCTCAGAATGAACTCAAATAAATTTGGTTCAATGAACAAGGGATCACAACACAAAATAGGATATCACTCTGAGTTCCTACTCACATACAGGACGGGACTCGAAGTTTGTCTAGGGCAAGACTCACAAAGATGAACACAAATATTTGCTTGGTCGAATAAAGGATTATAATGTAAAACAGGACATGTCGGGTCCTAAGACTCGAACTAAATCCTAACACATGATTTCCTAAGAGAGACTTAGGACAATGATCCTCACCATAATATCTTATGTTTTTCTGAACTTGGATCTGATACCAAGCTGTGAAACCCTACCTCTATACTCGTGTTAGCCATGGTCATTACAAGTAATGATGTCAACTAACTTAAAGAATAAGGTTGTTAAGGAGTGACCATCTACATAATAGCTATGAATGCATGTTAGACATGTCGGATAATGTGGTCTTACTTTTTCAATCCCATGAGGAAATCTGACACATCTAATTCAAGTTCAAATCTACTACATAGTGGCTATATATAATTTGGAATCAGTATAAAATACATAACAATATATTCAGAGTCAGACACAAATATTCACATCACTAAGGTGAAAATATATATGTATATAACACATAATTGTATACACAATGATAATGGTCTACTCGATCCACTATACAACAAATGAATGGGTACAAGTGCTTCACAAAGTAATATGTACATCTAATGAGTCCCTATCTCATTTACGTGAACACAAATCCTACAACTTTGAAGTAATTAGCCCAAAAAGGGAAGATATTCATTATTTACACAAAGATAAATAGTAAACACATTAATCTAGCTATCTTATCTCATAAACTTGGATATAACAAGAGATATAAATAAATGTAGACAAATGAGCAATAATAACAGTGTCACAAAGAAGGGTGAGGCTCAGATAAGTCTACAATATATTTCAAAAATCTATATCAGAGCTATAAAAGAATATCCCATTCAAAATTATGTAGCAATTCACAGGAAATGATAACTCATATCAAATCAACTCTAAAATTGATAACATAATATCAATGAAACTCAGATTGATAACATAATATCAATAAAACTCAAATTCTAGAAATCAACAACTAGAAATCCTAAAAATCACAAAAAGTGTGAGACCTAACTCAAAATAGGAGCTTGTAAACTCATTGGCAGCCCGAAGACTAACCAAAATGTGTAACTTGGATGAGACACGATCTCTAAGTAGCTAGCCAATAATATTGAACCGATGCTCCTCAAATGGTTCGAAGACCGTGGGTCGCGACCCTGCTCAGATTTGAACCAAAGTTCCTCACGATCTGAAGATCGTCAAACAAAATGAACCGAAGTTCCTCAAGATCCAAAGATTATTAAATAAAATAACTGAAGTCCCTTACAAAGATCACAACGGATCAAATGTAGTGTAAGTTATTCCAAGCTAGTAAATATTAGAGTTGAGCTACATGTCCCATAACCACTTTCTCTACTCGAATATTCACAGACAAGTTGTGTAGTCCACTAAAAACACAAGACGATCATGATACCAAGCTGTGTTGCCCCACCTCTTTACTCACGTTAGCCATGGTCATTACAAGTAATAATGTCAAATAATCTAAATAATAAGGTTGTTGAGGAACGACCATTTGTATACTACTTTTTCAATCCCAAAAGAAAGAAAAGAGATAAGGGGGCACTTTTCGGAAGGGGAAATGTCGTATTTTCCCACACTCCATTATAATCTAAAGACCCATATTGACAGCTTTTATAGCAATGATAAATGGAGTAGGGGATAATGAATCGCCCTTCCACATACCCCTTTTAGAGAGGAAATAGCCATTCAGGATCCCATTTACAAGAGTAGAATATCAGCAATTTGAGATGAGTTACCATACAATATTGATAATCACTAAAACCGAAATTCCAAAACACTTTGCTGAGAAAGAACCTCTATGATCGATCATATGCCGTGGCCATAACATGTTTAATAACCATAATGGACCTTAAAGCTTTAGGTTATTTGGCAGACGAGCTCAACTACAAGGAGAATATTGTAATTAGCCTGCCTTTAATGAACCCAGCTTGGGAACTAGGAATAATGTTCACTCGAACGTGCGAAAGCCTATTGGCCTGAATTTTGGAAATAATTTTGTTGAAAAGTTACTATGTCTAATGGATCTGGAATCAGAGCACATGGTTGGATTATCCGTTTTAATGATAAATATTATGTTCATAGCGATACAACTTTGTGGGAGAGGCAGACCACCAAGAAAGGCTTGGGTGGCCAGAATAAAAATAGGGCCCATGATATTCCAAATTGATCAGTAAGAGAAACCATTATAACCATTTATTTAAGCAACACTATTTTTATCCATCTAGAAGACAGTCAACTTTATTTTCTCAAAAGAAGGAAAATTACCAAAATAAGAAGAGTTAGGGCTTTGGAGAAGGTGCAGAATGTGGGACAAGACATCTACATTAGAGGAAGAGGTACAGGGTTGCATAGGATGTTATAAGGAAAATAGAAATCAACCCCCATACAATGGAGGTTGGCGATCCATTAGACCTTCTAATTTTTGGGATTGTTTACTTATTTTTGTTTTGGCTAACCATAAAGTGGAATAATTTGCAGTTGGAACTTCTTTATGTTAGCCAAACTTTTTTTGACACTCCAAAATAGAGATTGGTCATGGATTTCTGGATTGAAGAGAAAATTTGATATGCTTGAATAATATTTTTGTTACTAAACCTTTGTAGAAATGCCTGTTAGTGAGCCAAATTTTTTTTCCTCATTGACACTGCAAGTTCCTTTTAATGAGAAGTTCCAAGATTAAAAACCATTTCCCCTAAATAAATTTACAATTTAGGGTTTCACTCCGCAATTCTATAATACAATTTTTTAGAATGAGTTGAATGTCCCCATCTTGGTCTTCTGGTATCCTATTTATAGATGCACTTTGGCTTCCCTTCGACTTTATGGGTCCCGTCCAATCACCATTTCGCAGGATTCCTCGAGGATTACAAGAAGGCGCTTCCAGCCTGGATATTTTGTGCCGTCAATATTTTTAGGACATACCACTTTGGTTGCGACCTGAACAGTTACGAGAGGCATAAGTGTATGCAAACTCTTATGTTATAGTTGAAACTGTCTTTGAATCAACAATTTCTTCGATATGGTTATCCTTTTTGTTAGGTTCGGGAACCCTTTCTTTGAAATTCAATCCTTTTGGTGGACCTCTTTTCCACTCTTTTCCTTTCCTTATGACCCTATTGCATGCTTTACTATGTGTTTCTCTTCCAAAGTCCTTGCTTCGATAATGCCTTTGTTTACAGAAAATGAACCTTTTGGAATATGACTGAAGGCTCTTGCTCACTATAGAGTCGCCTGTTTTACGGTTCTTTACAATATAACAAAATGGGATTTCATAGCGTTTGAAAAAGGCTATTATATCATAACATAGCGTTTCAGAGAAAGCCATGCAACAACATGCTATGTTAGACCTTCAATTGTATAGCAAAAACAAGAATGCTACGAAAAATGAATTTTGTATAGTGTTTTTATTTGCTATTAAAAAAAACGCTATAGCGTATATTATCTGATACTTACTTTCTGTAGAATTTATTTATGTATGTTTCTTCAACGTTTGTTCGCATAATGGTTAGTGTTTCCTACATATTTCTATAGCATTTATTTAGTTATAATATAGCATCCCAATATCTATTTCTATAACATTGTTTATTTAATAGCGTTTTTGAAGCTCTATTGCCTATATTATTAATTTATATATTTTATTTATCGTCTTTTTAGCTTTTTTCATATATATATACACATTTAAACATTTCTCAACTCCATATGAATATAAAAAATTTCACAAACAACAAATATATAAACTACTGCAGAATATTTCACACATATCAGTAATACAACTTTTCGTATATCCATACATAATATTTCATAAGCATCATTCAAATAAATTTTCATATATTCAAAGTTAATATTTCATACATATTGTTTTATCAAATTTTACATGTCCATACATAATATGTCATACATTTTTGCATCAAAAACTTACTTACAAAGCTAACGAATAATAGATTTAATCTTGCTTTGCTTTTCATATTTTATACTTAGCATCTACAGTAGTGGTCCTGCTAATGTCAAATAAACAGTCAAGGTGTTAATAATAGTTATGTCATATATTGACAAAGTAAAAGAAACCCAAAGGAAAACAGAAATAATGCAAAAAGAACAAAGAAAATATGCATTTATGAAAGGGATTACTATTATTGTGCATTCAAACATGCAATAACTTCTAATTAAAAGCTAACCTATTAGTTTTAACTTATTCCATATCAATTAGGTTTTTATACATCGTATAAAATCATGAAACTAAATAAATTTACATAATCGACATGATTGAATGAGAAAACTAAAAATAAGTTTATTGCAGAATATATAGAATATTATTATAATAATATTGAAAGGAAGGAAATACCAATGTACCTAATAAAAGTTGTATCAATCGGTGAAGTAGTTGGATCAACAACCAAGGCCAAAGCTGCTATATAATCAAAGAATCAATTGGATCATCAAGAGAATTACTATGACACAGTATTTGCATAAGAGAAACAATACCTTACATGCTTTATAAAAGTCAGTTGCACGATTAATTTGCAATCATCAAGTCCCCCGTGTTTTGATATCACATTGCAAAACAGATAATTAGGTTAAGTATCATAAAATCAAAATAGGAATGTAAACTAGTTCATAGGATTCGTTGATGATTAAGTTGAATAATACCTTTGGAATTTTGGTAAGATAATGATTTGAAGTTGAAGACATGAGCAGAAAATAAAGCAGGGTCCTATAATAAAAAAATGGTTATTATGACCGGAACAAAGTAGCATTGATATATAATCCAGAAATTATAACATTTTGAATGGCATAGATGAAGCATTCATGATGATGCACTAATGAATTTCAACACATGTAATGTAACAACCCGCCCGGAATGGGCCTAAATTCCGACCTAAAAAATCCCATCGAAACTTAGAACTATTCTAAACTGATCATTGGTTATATAAAATACTAATTACATATATAAAAGAACAATTTAAACGAAATTAGAGTCCCACATAATAGAAGGGATAAAATATAATATATCAAAATAGATGCACCATAGATTTAAACCATCATTAGTGTCAGATACAACGAGTCTAAATAGATAAAAAGGTACATCAATAATTATCCCAATACATAATGATAACAATTGGAATAATACTGCCATAAATAACTAATGCTTCCATTATAAGGTTCCACCTCGAAGCATCACCAATTATCGCTGATCCAAGCATCCTCACCGACTATGAGGCGGGAGGTCGGAACATAAATTTCTGGTGAATGAAAAGCATATAAGTTTAGGAATAACTATTTCTTATATTTTGCAGTGCAAATTCTTCATGTTATGTCTATGCAAAAAAATATACATAACTAAACATACAAGGTGAACATCCTTACAGTCACTTAAGGCCTACATGTAAATCTAAGGGTAGACATCCTTACAATCACTTAATACCCTACATGTATATCTAAAGGAGGACATCCTTACAGTCACTTAATACCCCTACGAGGTGGGCTATACCTAGTCACCTAAGGCCATTTCCTAATTTATTAAGGGTAAGCATCCTTACAGTCACTTACTACCCTAAGGTGGATCCCTATCCACTTAATACCTCATCCCTAACGTCAACGTTATTACATATATATACTATCTTTGTAGGTCAAGGAATATTAATGGCAACTTAATACCGTGCTTAAGTAGGAATATCACTTCATTTAAGACCCCCCCGGCAGACCATCTTGCTACTATCTACCTGTCCCTATAAGTGAACTCCAAGCCACTTAATAATACTTCCCTTAGACAGTGATTCCTTTAGGCTATTCGTATAAATCGTCCCTAGGTCAACCCTCATTAAGCCCCTAGACAAGAAGCGGGCATTACTTAGAGAACTACCCCACTCATACGCTATCTTTTATTAGGACCATTTAATACCTTATAAGATAAAGGCAAACCCAAAGACTACTTAAAACCAAGAAGGGAGGGTCCCATGACTTTGGTCCAGAACCAAGGATTGAACCTTAGGGATGGACATAATCCCAACCACTTAATACACAACCAAAGGTATGTCACCACCTATGCAGCTAAAGATCGCTAAATCCCCGCAAAATCCCTACTATATCATTGAACTCTCCAGCCACTACGCTATTTATATTTAGTGCTGATGAATAGTAGATCCGCTTTTAACCCCGCTATTTTCCACTACACCAGCTAAATCAAGGCTATTTAGCACCCGATTTAGTAAAATTAATATACAACGGTTGATTTGACCTTTTGTTCTGAAACAAATTTAAAAAAGTTGGTGTAAAGATCTAAATTAAAGCAAAAGTGTTCTATATAAGGTAAAAATCTATAATAATCGTCAAATCTAATGAGCAAAAACATGATATTCTTTATTTTTGTTATATAATATTAATATTAGTTTCTTCTACAAAAATGTTATGAGAATGATAATTAATTTTAAATATCTGGGTTTACATCTAATGAACCTTTTTATACATCTGCTATATCCTCGCTATTTCCCCACTTTATCCCCACTACAACCTTTTGCACCTCCATCGTTGTAGAACTGCTAGGAGCTTTAACTGCAGAGGTCACCACTTAATACCTTCCCCAAGGTAGGCCTACTTCACACAAATATATATATATATACACACACACACACACACACACACACACTAGACATCTCACATTAAACCGACCACTTGTAGATGCTGGGTTTGTCCGGCGGTTCCGTATATGCTTCTACTATAAGTTGGGCTTAACCTCGCGTCTTAGTGTACTAATTATAATGGCCGATAATACCTAGACCTCTCATACTAACTAGTCTTACGTGTAGATGTTGGATATGCCGGTCGGTTCCGGACATGCTTCTGCTGCAAAGTAATGGTTAACCTCGTGTCTATGTGATTAGTTATAATTAAAGCGATTAACTCACACACATACAAATACACATACAATTTACTACGGGGACATTCTATTTCCTAATTTAAACATATTTTAATATTACCTTTAATTACGCTATAAATATATAAATAAGTAGGCGAGAATTTAGCGCACAAGAGTAACGACCTAATACATTTAAAATGTCAACCCTGACAAACACAATTGAGGTATACAAGCTAATTTCTCTATCAATTGACATGATCCAACATGCATATTCTCAATTAATGATAAAAAAGAAATAACAAATCATACGGATAAAACTTGCAACCTAGACTTGAATAGTTATTTAAATAAAAAAATATAGGCAAGGTGCAATAAATACAGTTACATATGCAACCTTGCTTTTGGCAATGATTCTCCTTTTAGTTTATATTACATGCAAAAGCTTAAGATAATATATTGTAAATAATCATTCAAACAAATCTATTTGACATAGATGTTTAAACCTACTAACTTACAATATACAAATGTCATTTTTTAGCACACAAAAATATATTAACATTAAAATAAGAATCAAGTTAATCAGAACCGAAACTAAGAATTTCACAGTACCTAGAGCCTAAATTTCTATTATATATAATAAAAACTTAAATACATCACATTTGATGGACCATTATAGCGATAAATACAATATAGGATTTGGAGGATTTATAGCATTTTGTTTTTGTTTAATCCAAATCCCAGATCGGCATAGTACTCCAACTCTAAACTATAAAAGAAAAAAAAAATAGAAAATTATAGGGTTCCCACTCACAGTGATTTGAGAATGAAGAACAATAGGATATATATGGAATCTGATTTGGATTTAGCCTTCGAAATCGTGCTCCAATCCTTCTAATATATATATATATATAAGAATAAATGAATCAGAATCATATATATATATATATATATATATATATATATAAACTAAATTCCAGAACTTAATTCTACATTAATCTAGAACAGGTAGGATAATATTTAGGTTAGAGAAATAAAATAGAATCCTTACCTTATCTCTGGAATCAACAATGGCAGAAGGGAAGTATGGAGGAGCATAAAGAAATGAAATTAGGTTTTAGAGTGAGGGTAGGGAGTCGTATTTATATTTGCAAGTGTAAGTATGGACCATTTAGATTTAATCTAGATGGTTTAACTAATGCAAATTTTATAGATCTCTCTAACAAAACACACACCCACAACCACTTTACCTAGGAGGGCTGTCGACCCTGTATAGGAAGGAGATCGACCCTTTGGTTTATCCCTCTCCTATAAGGGTGGTCGACCACCCATCTAGGACCAGGCCACGAGGTTTAATTCTCTTGTGGTAATGCTTTCTGTTAATGTCTTAATTTATTGCTTTGATTTATTTTCTTATGTTGATTATCTTTGTTACCTTTTATATGAATATATATATATACATAAATTCAAATCCTCTTGGAAAATTATTTTGTCTAAATATATAATTTGTTATAGGATTAATTGTCAAAAATAATCCGAAGTTTAACGTGTCTTCCCATAATAATCCCAAGTTCGGATTATTTCTGAATAATCCGAAGTTTGGGGGGTGTCTTCCCATATTGATCCCGATGACCCCCTGACGTGTTATTTTGGGATTAATATGGGAAGACAACCCCAAACATCGGATTAATATGGGAAGTCACCAAGTACATGCGATTAATATGGGAAGACACCCCCGAAACTTCGGATTATTCAGAAATAATCCAAACTTGGGATTATTATGAGAAGCACGTTAAACTTCGGATTACTCTTGACAATTAATCCTTAATTATATTTTAGATTTATATTAAATCAATTTTAATTTCAAACCTTGTGTGTAAATATTTACACATAACTTATTTTATTAACACCTCTTTCATACACACTCCGTTTTCAACAAATAAAATATGAAAACGAATCAGAATCCCACCACGAATGCAATAAAAATACATTAATGGCACAATTCCCAATTATTCAA
The DNA here is from genome assembly GCA_030737875.1 of Allium sativum. Lineage (NCBI taxonomy): Eukaryota > Viridiplantae > Streptophyta > Magnoliopsida > Asparagales > Amaryllidaceae > Allium > Allium sativum. The sequence continues at coordinate 207,443,859 of CM060910.1, read as the reverse complement.
AATCCCATTTTCAGCCCATTAATTTATTACAAATTATTATTATTTATTTCAAATTAAATTACCATATATCTACTTTAGGTTTATTTTACGGTGTGTTACATTCTCCCCTTTATAAGAGATTTCATACTATAATCTTTTGAAGAAGCAAATAACAAAATTTTCTCTAACAACCATTTTGTAGACCCATGTTATTTTATAAGCATCCTTAGACATCCGTAACGCATAATGAGTATGTGCTGCAGACTTTCTAAAGTGAGCTCAGTCCTAGCCTGTACATGTAGTAAGTGATGTTATATGTATGCAAAACAGACTAATGTGCTTATAATTCTATATAAGTTAGTTCCAGCTACAAAAAGCTCACCTATTTTTTTGTTTGAGCTATGTATATCAAGCTTCCAACAATACGACAACCTGTTATGGCGATTTTCAAGTATTACACTACAAAACACAGTAGTAAGGCGATTCTCTTACCATAACATTGAAAAAATTTATTTTTATCGTGGATCCTCATATCTCCTCTGGATGATTTATTGATTGTCTTTAAATTTATATCAAACTCCCAAATTTTTTAGCATTAAAATGTTCGCACATTTTTAGTTAAAATAAATGTTTTTTATTTGAAACATGAAATATGGTTGTCACTACCAAAATTTGATACCAAAGCCAAGTTGAGTTGAAAGGGTATCGGGATGAAGCTGACACCAGAATGAAGGCCTACGAAGCCTTCGGTCGATATCAAAGCACCATGAAGAGTCGATACCAGAACAAAAGGACTAAAAAGACTAATTCGTCCCCGAAAGCAAGAAGGATAAGGTTAGGCCCATATGCTCCCGGCACCAACATAGGAGCAAACGACTTAGTGCCGATACCTAGAAGGATGGCAACAAAGGCACGATATCGATGCCAATTTGCAATAAGAAATAAGTCTTGGTGTTGGTATTGACATAGAAAGAAATATGCATAAGAGCCTGCACTAAGAAGAGAAAGGGAAAGCATGAAGATGATAGCAAAATCGAAAGCATAAAAGAAGAAGCACAAGACCGATAATAAGTGAGCTGAAGCAAAAGGGTAATATCAACAATAACATGCTTGGTGTTGATACTACTTTATAAGGGTGATACCAAAGTTGTGAAAGAAAGAGCATGTAAGAAACACCTATAAAGTGCAATCAACATGAGATTGAAGACGCTACTGAAACCGGAAGCCATTAATGTTGATCGATACTCAGAAGACAATGCGATATGGGGCTATCCACGCTAACTTGCTTAATACCGACACTTAGCAGTCGCTACCAAAACCAAAAGTCACCAAATTGGGTCGATACCAAGATATAGCCACCAAAAACAGATGCAAGTCGATAGCAGAGGGAAGATTCAGAACCGAGCTTCTCACTTGATGCCACCAAAGGGGGTCCAAATCCTCTATAAATTAGACCTCATGGGTCACATTTTGCGGGACTTCTCCTCATTCTGAAATCTGGTACTCATTTCTAAGAGATAAAAGCCTAATTTGGAAATCAATTTGGGGATTTCTCTATTTCTTTTGTAATCACTTATGTACATATCAAGTTAATCAATAAAAGAGATGCTTAGAACTTGCCATCAACTATAATTGTCTTTCATCCAACTCCCTTAGTCCAAACCTTAAACTAGTAAATAATTATCGAATTATCCCTGATAAGCCATCTAGCTCTAACTAGTATCGAGCTTATATAGCCCTATTCCAAGATAACTATTGATCCATGAGTCTTGTAAGTGTGATCCTCACCTCTTGAAGGAAGAGTAACTAATCTTTGGACTTAGGATCTTGATATCTAGGAAACGACAAATTAAGTCAGGCTTTTAGGAGCTAGATTACTCCTAGGCAAGGTTTTAAATCTTGGATATCGGTCGCGTTTCGTCTCAGGGATTTTAGAGACTTGATTTCATATCGGGGGAGATCTCGGACTAAATGAGTCTAACTCTGGGGTTCATCTCGGATTTTCATTTCAGGACCAAAAATTCATATTGGAATAATCTCGGGGTACATGATATGTTAAAAATTATATTCTTACAAAGTAATTTTTATGAATGCTATTAAAAACGTAGAAAATTAAACTTGAATTGCGAAATCACTTTATCATTCTTAATTAAAGAAAGACCATTCATACTCTAAATCGTAATATGCTTAAAACAGAAATATAACACAATGCAAATAGGTTAGTACTTAAAACATATAGTCCATGAAAATGAATTACTGTTAGACATAAAACAGTAAAAAGATACGAAACATTAAAAAATTCAGCATAAGTGGACCATAAAATACATAATTTCATATAACATGTATGTTAAAAAGGAAAATTTCAAAATCATAAGCATTTTAGAACGTATATGAACATAAAATATGGTCATTTAACATGCAAAATATAAAATAGTAGGAGATTATCATGGCCAGATTTGAGTTTTTTAATTACTGTTCTAGTTCCAGCACAAATTTAAATCATAAACAGAATAACCAAGATCTCGGACGATATTCCAGTATTTTGTATCGATTGATACATCGTTCGATATTGCAATATCTCGAGTGATATATTCGAAAGGAGATATATAGTAATATTTGCTGTTTCATTTCTGAAGGAGCCAAAAATGAGATCTCCGAGGAAATCTTGGGCGATATTTCCGAGATTTGAAATAGTGCTCCTAGGTTCCAATAGGACCACAACTATAATCCTACATTTCGGTGTTGACGAAAATATCATTAACATTTTTGCATTAGAAGGAAGGCTTGAATCGCCAATCCTTTGGATAACCTACCACATCCCTAGTTATTTCTCCCTGGTTGGTTAAATCTTGAAGAGTTGGACTGTGGATAAAGGATCTCAACAAGGATATTCTGAATCTCGAATGGCTACATCATACATTATCATTCCAAAAGTTATTGAAGAACAAAGATTAAGAATGGAAGCTTTGTTAATTATATGAAAGAAAAGGAAAGTAGAGTAATATGACCCCGACCGTTGGAGCATTAATCCTTTCCATATAGGACCAACCCCTATCTTTGCTTTAAGTAATTCTACATCAAAGGAATATTACCTATATTCTCACATAAAAAAATTCATCCATGCTTAGGCAAATGGAACAATATTCGAGGAAAGAATAATGCAAGATTTCAACCAGTTTACTTCTAAATGTCTAAAAAATTGTGTTGCAATCTCAAGATACATTGAAAAGAAGATTTGAAGATACAGATGAAGCAACAAAACTGAATTACAAAAGGGTTAAGTTATAAAATCGAAAGGGAATCTTTGAGTCACGACTGCCTAAAAAATGCAACCTTATCGCATCAATTGAGAATATCTACTTCTTAACTAAACATAAGCTTAACTTTTGGCTATCATCAAAGAAGAAATCCAAATATGAAAGGAAATTAGGAGGATCATACTACCACTACCATGTGATGAATGGACATGAAACCAACCAATGTAGGGTTCTCAAAGGAATGATAATCAAGTTCTTTAATCAAGGCTAATTGCACAGATTTGTAAAAGGATCAGACTAGTTCTAATAAAGGATTCCTTGAAAAAAGAATGTCTACATGGTCAGGATTTTGAAAGCTCCTTAAAATTTGGAACCACCTGAAGTGGGTGAAGTTACCTACGATGGTAGGAAACCCTTGTCCATGCCAAGATGGCTAAGCCAAGGCGTCTCCTGGAGGGAGGCGATGTGTAAGCCTTTAATCGTGCCCAAACCAGCAAGAGCCAGGTTAAAGCATCAAAAGAGTAAGCCTTTGTCCCTGAGGAGGAGCATTTAAAACCCTTACTCCCGCCTATGATGGCCTAGGTAAGGAACCCCGCGGATGAGGGCGAGTGTAAGCCTTTATCCACGTCCAAATCAGAAAAGGCTGGGCTAAAACATCGAAAACCCTTATTCACGCCTACGATTGACAGATTAAGGCACCCATTGGAGGGAGTTGATGTGTAAGCCTCTATTATCACCTATGATGGCCAGGGTAGAGCATCAAAAGAGTAAGCCGTTGTTCGTGCCTACGATGGCCAAGGTAAAGCATCTAAGCCATTATCACTGCCTACGTCGGCCAGGGTAAGGCACCTCTTGGAGGGAGGTCGGATAAGTCCTTGGGCCTTGCTTGAGAATAAGCTAGGCAAGCACATCAAACGCACAAGTACTGGAGAGTGGCTAACAAGACAGAAATGGCCAATTGAAGCCCAACTGTGGATCACAAACCAAATTGAAGCTTAGAGAGCAGCTAACAAAGCACGTACATCCTCTGCTTTGAAAAATACACCCAAAATGGGTAGAAAAACTATAAATACCCAAATATGGGTTACACTTCGGGACTTCTATTATTTCCAGATATGGATTTCTGGTCTTCTATCAAATACCAGAATCTGGGTTCCGGTTCAGGACTTCTATTATTGCCATATACGAATTTTTGTCTTCTATCAAATACACAAATCTGGGTTTTAGTTCAGGACTTCTATTATTACCAGATGTGGATTTCTGGACTTCCATTTAATATCCGAAATATGGGTTTCGGAATTTCTATTATTTGGCACAAGAGGACTTCTGGTCTTTTGTTATGAATTCTGGAATATGGGCTATAGAACTTCTATCCAAACATCCACAAGAGTGTTTCTATTTTAAATGTTAAAATCTAGGACCTGAGACTATAATGCCAAGTTCTTGAAAAATAAATTACTAGGAGTTCTGTTACACAAACACAGGCCAAAGCTTTGGACCTTTTTCCTCAAATTGCCAGATTGATATTCTGGATATATGGCACTTTTACAGAAATGAATTCTTATGTTCGCATTATCCTAATACCTAAATCAGGGTTTTGGGTTTTTAATTCTTATTTTCGAAAGAGGATTTTCAAAACAATACTCGGGTTGATATCTCAGGTCTTCTATATTGAAACCTTTTGACAAAGGAAGTAATTTCTCACATCTCACACAAGGAGATTTTCTAAACTTATATGCACAAAATTACTATTCATTATTATAAAAAGAAATATGATGTGAATGATCGTATTATTCTATCATAAGGTTTATTCATTACTTGGTTACGACCCAAACAGTGTCTCATATAAGTTGAGCAAGTTATTGTACATATCCTACGCTAAGAAAATGTGACGACCCCAAAACCCCGTACGACAGTGTCAAGGGTAATCTTTGGAATATAACACATAAACAGATAATAGCAGAACATAAATAAATAAATACACTAGATAATGAACAAATAATACACTGGATAAACATAATCATCAGAGTTACACAGTATACAGGATCATACTTAGTACAAATACAGTTCAGCTATACATAAATGTCTACAACGGAAAACAGAACATAATGTACAATAGGAGCTGAACAGCATAAAAAAAGATAAATGATAGAATCCATCTTCAGCTCCAGCTATCCAGAAAGAGCCTGCTAAAAACCTGAATACAAGGCTGCCCGTGTAGAAAGAGGGGCACCCGAGTTTGCAAGTGAAACAAACTGCGAGTCAGTCATGGGACCGGTATGAGAAGTCTACTTAACACAATCTATAATATGGCTAATCACAGGACCACGCCACTTTCGCAGAATGGGTTTACTCCATTGGATTGCCAGTGCTTTAAAACAATTAAATCTTCTAAACATCGCAATGCTTTTTATAAAAATGAATCCATTATAAGACTCATTTCCCATCACACAATGCAACGCAAACCGGAGGATAGAGTTTTACCTTATAATGACCAAAATATTCTTGATACGAATAAAACAAAAGAATTCTTAATCAGACTCCAACTGCAAAATAGTAAGAGAACGACTCCCTAGGTATTAACCCCGAAGGTCGAAACCAACATCAGACCAATACCCAGGAAACCACCCATCTTAGCTCGTTTCTAGTTAGTTTCTAATTTCATAAAACAATCATAAATATCAATCATAGACGGCATTAACGCCCCATACCACTATGTCGTCATATATAGGTATACAATCAAAACCGCACAGTCACGTATTTGGAAATTGGATTTCCGTCATGAACCAAGGCAAAAGATAGTCCTTACCGACTTCGAGACAATCTAGCCCATGTCTCCGGAACAGCCGCGACTGCCCCTTGGAGCGACAGGGCCGGTCCACATGGAGTGGATTATAGTGCCTGAACAATACGTTTCCCTGCCTTTGGGGCGTAAATGAGCCAACGAATGACTCCATCGCTCCCTTATCGACCGATATAACCGAGGCGCCTCACAACAGCAACAACCACATAGGTGAAAAATAGTATAAATGTCAGCCAGTTTAAGCACCGACACCACCTCTAGCTAGAAGGAAACGCATGCCCTTCCTGAGGTCCTCTCCCGTTTCTGGTTCATACCAGGGTGTGAGGCTCACGAATTCACGTTACATACAAAGCTACGCCACACAGGCGGTGCTTTGATAATCAACCACAAGACTTTGCTTTTCAACAGAAGCCCTGATCACTGCATCTTAGCATGCCACACAGGCAATTCACACCATGTAACTGATGGTTATCAATCACATAGAATGAATTCCAATGTCCGACACACAGTCCATCTACAAGTCCGTTCTGGGTCTGAACGAAATCGGAGGCACTATATACCTCGCATACCCATCGATCTCCATGTACGTCTAGATGATCACCACTCATTATCCATATTTCGGGATGCCTCCCAATCAGGACATCAGTTACCATCCAAACGAGGTGAAGATCTCCGGTCTTCGACCACCATCTTCATCTTCGATTTCTTATCGTCGATTCAGTTATTCAGAATGGGATAAACCCGGTCTTTCTGAGCAACACGCATATATAATAAACAAGTGCTACACAAACACAACATAAGCCTTATTCCAATTTATTAGTCACTAACCGTAAATCAGTAAGAGAACGATTTCCCAAATATTAACCCCAAAGGCCGAAACCAACATCAAATCAAAACCCAGGAAACCATTCGACTAAGCCAACCTCCAGTTAGTTTCTAAATTTCATATTCCATATCATTTATAATATTTTATAATGATTTATCGCTATTTTTGTTTATTTAAAAATAGCCAATTTATTCAAACGACGCTTCGGGCCATAACGCGGCCGTGGCACTGTTTTTCTTCAGATTTGATTTACACATATCTGAAAATCTAACCGTTGGATCTTCACAAAATTTATATCATTAGAAAGATCTTTTCAAAACGAATCCAATGGTTCCTGTTTTGGGAAAATCCGACGATCGGATCTCCCGGTACAATCGTTTGAAGTTTCGATTTCAAAATACGAACTGCAGCGTCGTTATTCGATTTAATTTAATTATATATATATATATATAAATATAATCGATTCTACCGCTGTTTTTCTTCAGATTTGAATTAAACATTCCAGACAATCCAACCGTTGGATCTTTACAAAGTTGATGTCATTGGAAAGATATTTCCAATGCGTACCCAACGGTTTCGGTTTCGGGAAAATCCGATGGTCGGATCTCCTACACTAATCGTTTGAAAACACAGTTTCAAAACATGAACTGCAGCCTCGTTATTCGATTTATTTTAATTGTATATATATATATAACCGATTCTTCAATTTCAAAACTATATGCTTTTCATACATTTGATAAAAATGATACTTTTATCCAACTGACTTCTATTTCAACCCTACGCTATTTTTAACCATTCATGTATATAATAGAAATGTGATTTTCATTGTAAAACTATTTATTTCAAAACATGACTATTTTATATAGTTCTTATAGATGGTAAAAATATGATTTTCATTATAAAACAATTTCTTTCAAAACATGACTATTTTATATAATTCATATAGATGATAAAAATATGATTTTTATTATAAAACAATTTATTTCAAAACACGAATACCATTCAACACATGAATTTCTATTCAACGAATGAATTTCTATTCAACACATGAATGTTTTCTATAGTTTATATATATAAATAAAAAGGAGATTTTTAATATTTAAGACAGTTTATTTAAAACACGAATACCATTCAACACATGAATTTCTATTCAACGAATGAATTTCTATTCAACACATGAATGTTTTCTATAGTTTATATATATAAATAAAAAGGTGATTTTTATTGCAAAACAATTTATTTCAAAACACGAATGCCGTTCAACATATGAATTTCTGTTCAACGAATGAATATAGTTTCAACACATGAAAATAATTCTAACACATGAATATTATTCAAAATTTCGGCAGCATAACGGCAGGGTAGTTAAAACTGGGGCCGTCCCTAGTACGGCTCCTCGCTCTACCTTAAAGCCTCGCAGCTTTTAACAATGGGGATTTCATGCATCTAGTTCGCACGCAGGCGGCATGTATATTTTTCACACCAATCACAAACAATAAATATCGTCCATGGTTTGTGGACGAGGGGTGTATATATATATATAAAAGTATATTTCATTTCTATTCAACACATATATAATTTTTACAACGCATATATAACTTATACATCGAACGTACAACCTATACAACGCTTATACATGAGGTGTACAATGCTTATATAAGTCACGAATCGACTATATAATTTATACATCATTGTTTTCCATATCGTTTATAAATTAGAAATCTCAATTTGGGTTCCACTCCACCAAAAATAGCAGAAGGCTCAGAAAAATATGCAGTCTCTTCTAGAATGTAGAAGACGTCCACACGAGTCCACTGTCTCTTGTTTCACTGAATTTCGTCAAGAAACGAAAAAGATATGATTTTTACAGTGAAATCAAAAACCGTAGCGCTTTAAAGTGCTATAGAATATAAAATAAAATAAACTGTCGTACCTTTCTATTTTGATTCAAAACTAGGTTTTCACTTTTCGATCAAATGGTGCAGCGAGGCGTCGATCAGGTTGTACCACTACGGAGAGCCTCGAGAGGCGCGCAAACTGGTGGTGGTGGCGCTAGGTGCGACAACGCCTAGAGGTGGCGGTGGAGCTCCAAACGTGCCGAGTTCCCGGCATTGATTCACCTCCGATACTCGACGATAACTGCTGAACCCAACATGGATTTGAAGATGGGAGGACGGGCTTCAAAACGTGGGTGGTAGCGCTCGATTTAGTTGAGGGATGGAGGAGAAATCGAAGAGAGAAGGATCAGAGCTTTTCCGCCGTTCGAGTTCAGAGGTATCGGGGAAGAAGAAATATAATGGCCAATAGAAATTTTTGATTTTATAATTTTAAATTCTCAAAAATACCCCTTGTCACACACGAACACCAATCCAAACCTAACGACTGTCGCCCCTAGATAAATACCCCCATTCCAAACATAATGGGGTATGTTTCATAGGCCTTTTGGACTATTTCAGTCAGTTTTCCTTCAAATTAAAATATAAAACATTCAATATTTAATTTGAACGTACATTTCAATTTGCCGGGGCCACGTACTGATTCTAAAATTTCCAGAAAAATAAATCTAGCTATGTTTTGACGATACGGTCCCAAAAAACTAGTTTCGTCGAATTCTGAGACCGTTTGAAAAATGGCCCATTTCTGGTCGATCCAATCTAACTGTAATTGACCAAAACATGTTTTCCTTTTCCACGCTCACATAATAACTTCAAAAATTTTGAATTTTAAAACCTAGAAATAATTTGACATCCCGGATCCAACAAAAGTGGTTTCGTCGAACTCTGAGGTCGTTTGCAAAATGGCCATTTTCACGATCTATATAAACTCTATAGCGACCTTTCTGAAAATTCATTTGGCCATAACTTTTGCTTCTCACTATGAAACTTCAATTTTTCAGATTCATTAGAAAGATATTCACTAACAGATTTAAATATTTTTGGTTTAGTTAAAATCCGTTTTAATTTGCACCCAGTACAGTCAGTCAAAGTTTGAATTGAAATTTCGAAACTACCGCACCATTTCAGGCTTTGTATATAATTAGAAATAATTATATTTATTTTCAAACGTTGATTCAAACTCCCTTTTAATCGTTATTATTTAAAATATTTATTTTAAATATTTAAAATCCAATAGAATAACCAATTTAAATGTTTTAAAGAGTAAATTAGTTTAAAGGACAAATATATAATAAACTTTTAAAATTAGGACGCAACTTTAAGAAATTAGGCAGAAGGACAGTCGTCATATTCTTCTTTTATTTCCTCCGCCGTCGATTATCAACAGTCGTTGTCGCCTCAATTATCAACAGTCGTTGTTGCCTCAATTATCAACAGCCAAGTCATCACACACCCTTCCAAGCCGCCGCTGCCTCCTCTCCAAACCGCTGCCTCTTCAAGCCGCCGCCGCCGCCGCTTCTTCAAGCAGCCGCCGCCGCCGCTTCTTCAAGCCTTCGCCTTCGCCCTAACCTCCACTTCTGTCGCCGACCTCATGCCCTAGCCGTCATCCGACCAATCAACGCCTGAAGTCAACGTCGTTCATTTCAAACCTAGTCGCTGCCGTTCAAGTCATCGATGCCAATCTGCTATTAAATTTAGCATTTCAGTCAAATGCTAACTGTATTTAGCATTTCATCGAATGCCAATCTAATGTTGTATTTTTACCTTGAGTATTACAAATTATTTTCAATGCTAACTGTATAAGCATTTCAATCGAATGCTAAGTACAATTTCCTTTTTTTAACCTTTTTACATTAGTTAGCATTTCAGTAAAAAATAAAAAGTAAAAAAAGGAAACACTTATGTAATTTGAATATATTTTCTTTTCTTTTGTTAGTTCAGGTGAAATTCATCCAAACGTTGAAACTACAGTTGTACTTATCATTTTTATTTTTATTTTTACAATGTAGTGTTCATTTTAAAAAATGATAGATGTACTTATCATTTTATTTTTAAATGGTAGTTGTACTTATTGTTTTATTCAAGCTTAAATATGATCGTCTGATAAATCATTTTCTATCTTGCATACATTTTTTCCATATAGCTCTTTTTTCTTTTTCTTCTTTACATATTTAATGATACATATTTTTGAAATGATAGTTAGATGTAGCTTTTTGTTTTCAATGACAAATAAATTTGGTAAATATTACTTAAATATAACAGTTTCCCCTACTTATTTTCTAGCTTTGATGTTTTTGCTGACAATTATATTTATATTTTCATATGATACTTGCATATAGCATTATTTTGATATGTCAAATTTTTTTTCTACTGCTAATTCAATCTACCATTTTAACAATTTCTAAAAAAATTATAATGCTAATGTATTTTAGCATATGTGTTATGTTAGTCTAAATTTAATGCTAATCTAATATAGCATTGTTTTATTGCTATAAACAATAGATTTCTACAGTAGATAACACTACTGTTCAATACTAAATTAATCTAGCATTTTCTAAAAGATTTATTTTTCGCCATTGACTGCATCGTATACTTTATAACAATATAAAAAAAGTTAAATTCAACTATCATTTAGAATATTATACACATGCCTGATCACTTTCAAAAATACAATGTAAAATTCAACTATCATTTGTCATATCTATACATGCTATAGTTCACTTTAAAAATATAATGTTATATTCAGCTATCATTTTACATATTCTATACATGCTAGTTCACTTTAGAAATACGATGTTGAAATCAACTATCATTTATTATGTTTTAGACATGGTAGCTCACTTTATAAATGCAATATTATATTCAGCTATCATTTAGTATATTGTACATATGTTATTTCATGTTAAAAAATACAATGCTAAATTCAACTATCATTTACCACTTTAAGAATGTAATGATATATTCAGTTATCATTCATTATATTATATACATGCTAGTTCACTTTGAAAACACAACGCTATATTCATATATCATGTTCTATAATGTTAGTTCACTTTAATAGAGAATTTAAGTAATGATAGACATACATAACATTGAAAAAAATGATACACAAACATAACATGATATATTTACATTTGAATATGTTACTTTGTTTGCTTATTGTATTACGTTGCAATGATAAATGATAGAGAAAAATAGCATTCGGCATTTGATTGATGATAGGCAAAAGCAAGATGAATAGCCATAGAATAATGGATAAATATACCATTGAGAAAAAGACTTCCGCACGCAAGGCCTAATCGGGTACCTATGACACATAAAAAACTTCCGCACGCAAGGCCTAATCGGGTACACCAGCAACGATTCTGCACCCAGTAGGAATTAGTTAACCGAGCGGGTACCCGTGACACGTAAAAGACTTACGCACGCAAGGCCTAATCGGGTACCTATGACACGTAAAACACTTCCGCAGGCAAGGCCTAATCGGGTACTCCAGCAACGATTCTGCATCTAGTAGGAATTAGTTAACCGAACGGGTAGCCGTGAAGATGCAAGGCCTAATCGGGTACCTATGACACGTAAAACACTTCCGCACGCAAGGCCTAATCGGGTACTCCAGCAACGATTCTGCACCCAGTAGGAATTAGTTAACCGAGCAGGTACCCGTGACACGTAAAAGACTTCTGCACGCAAGGCCTAATCGGGTACCTATGACACGTAAAACACTTCTGCATGCAAGGCCTAATCGGGTACCTATGACACGTAAAAGTCATCTGAACGCAAGGCCTAATCGGGTACTTCAGCAACGAATCTGCACCCAGTATGGATTAATTAACCAAGCGGGTACCGATGACACGTAAATGACATCTGGACGCAAAGCCTAATCGGGTACTTATGACACGTAAAAGGCGTTCGGACGCAAGGCCTAATCGGGTACTTCAGTAATGAATTTGCACCCAATAGGGAATTATTAACCAAATAGGTAGACATGTAAAAGACATCCGAACGCAAGGCCTAATCGAGTATATATGACACGTAAAAGACGTCCGAACGCAAGACTAATCGGTACTTCAGCAATGAATCGGCATCCAGTAGGGATTAATTAATCGATCGAGTACCGGTGAGACGTAAAAGACATCCGAACGCAATGCCTAATCGGGTACCTTTGAAAACCAATCTATACCGAAAACATTTCGTTTAACCGAACGAACTAAAAGAATGCAAAGGAATAAATGAAATTGAATGAATGATAGTAAAAAATAACATTTATTCTTTTAATTGCATTAAATGTATCGAATGTACCATACAATAATTAATCTATCATTTGTAGTATTAAATTAGTTCAATACAAAGTATCAAATTGAATGGAATGTGTCGAATGATAGTTTAAAATTTCATTTGTAGTTTTAAAGTGCATTATTGTACAACAAATGTACTGAATGATATGTAAAAATTTCAGTTCTATTTTTAAAGTGCATTAGAAAGTTTGAATGTAGCGAATGATAATTAAAATAGTTTAATGTGGTGTTTTACTTGTGAAGTTCACTATCATGTTTTAAAGATTTAAAATGATATTTTAATATAGCATTTTAATAACCAAGTCCATTATCTTGTTTATAATACACAAGTCTATAATTTAGTGTAATAAAATTATTATGAAGTTCACCATCATGTGTATGATATTAAAAAAATAGTTTAGTGTAGCATTTTTAACAAAAGTACACTAGTATGTTTAGAATATTTAAAATGATAGTTTAATACAGCATTCTAGTTATGAAGTACATTACCATTTGATTTATGATATTTGCAATATTCAAAATACAGCAACTCAATGAGCAAGCAAACAAACAATTGATGCATTATAGTTTATGCACAGTTTCTCATTTTTTGAAACATATAAGTAATTTTATCACATCAAAATCAAATGTAAACATAACAAAAGAGCACAATCATCACGAAACAACATGATGCAGCAATGGCACAAGTGATGCAACAACAACAACAAAACAGAATACAACGTTCAGTTATACATTATACATATAGAATCAAAATGATAAGTTCATATAGCATTTGTTTCTTAGTTCATTTCAAAACAACATAGTTAATCATCATCGATACCTGTAGCACCACCACCATCAACCTTAACCTCCACTCTATTGTCGTTGTTCAGCTAAAATCGGCCATCAACATTATCTCTTGAGTAGTCGTCGTCCTCGCCTGAAGGAAACAGTCCATCGACTTCGCCAGAGGATGACTGTCGTCTTCGCCTGAAGGAGCACCGCTGATGCCTGTGGTTGCGCTGCCGTCGCTCGTTCTGTGATGCGGCGCCGCCTCTTCGACTGAAGCCGTCGCCTCCAGTGCGATTGATTTGAGAAGAGATTTGAGTGCGAGATGGAAGAAGACACCCGATTTAATAATCGGCCAAATAGTTCCTTCGGTTAAAAATATAAATGTTGTGTCCTTCTGACATAAAAATTATACCCGCGTCCCTGAGCCAAAAAACTGAACAATGTATTTCCTTAAGCCGATTTTCCTGTTTTTTAAATTGCCTAATCGGGTACCTTTGAAAACCAATCTCAGGGTCCCATCGTTATATATTTGAAAACACGAGGGTTCGCCTTTCTGAATCCTTTTGATCATATCCTTAATAAAATTGTCATCCTTCTGAAGAATAGACATTTTGTCAATCAAGGAAGTCGTAATAATAAAGCTGGCGATCATTACATTCTTTCGACTTAGCGCATCGGCCACGACATTGGATTTCCCTGGAGTGTATAGAATCTCAAAATCGTATGCTGCAAGGAACTCTAGCCAATGTTGTTGCCTCAGATTCAAGTCTTTCTGAGTGAACAGATACTTTAGCGACTGGTGATCTGTAAACAGTTTGAATTTCTCACCCAGAAGATAGTGTCTCCAGATTTTCAAGGCGAATACGATAGCCAACAACTCAAGATCATGAGTTACGTAGTTCTTTCCATGTGGCTCCATCTGACAGCTAGTATAAGCAATAACTTGACCTCTTTGCATTAATACTGCGCCAAGGCCTTCTCTAGAGGCATCAGTCCAGACTTTCAAGTCCTGATTGCCATCGATTATCATTAACACTGGAGCCGTTGTTAATCTTAACTTTAGCTCCTCAAAAGCCTCCTCACATCCTGGAGTCCACTTGAATTTTGGGTGCTTCTTTGTAAGCTTTGTTAAGTTACTAGATATCTTCGAAAAATCTTTAACGAACTTCCGGTAATAACTAGCCAATCCGAGAAAACTTCGGACTTCTGTGGGAGTACTAGGCTGTTTCCAATTTTGAATAGTGGTGATGTTACTTGGATCCACAGCAATTCTTTCTTTCGATACGACGTGGCCCAGAAATTTCACTTCATCTTGCCAGAATATACATTTGGACAGTTTAACTTTCAATACATTCCTTCTTAGAATTTCTAGAACTTGTTCCAAATACTTTTCATGCTCGGCCTTTGACTTAGAGAAGACTAAAATATCATCAATAAAGACCAGAACAAACTTATTCAAGACCCCCCTGAACACTCTATTCATCAAATCGACGAAGTATGCTGGAGCGTTACATAAGCCGAACGACATTACTAACCACTCATAGAATAAGTCTGGACCTTTGAATGCTGTCATAGGAACACACTCTTCGGCAATACGATGCTGATGGAAACCTGTAGCTAGGTCCATCCTTGAAAATACTTGTGCTCCATTCAGACGATCCAATAAATCATCGATTCACGGCAATGGATATTTATTCTTTATTGTCTGCTTATTCAAATCCCGATAATCCACACATAGTCGCAGAGTACCGTTAGACTTTGGGACAAACACCACTACTGCTCCCCAATCAGAGAAACTAGGCCTGATCAGACCCTTCCGTACAAGCTGTCGAGTTTGATTGTCTAGTTCTTCTTTCTCCTTTAGGGTCATCCTTCGAATGGCGTGCACTACTGGCCTAACATTCAGAATTAAAGCAATCTTGAAATCAATTTCTCTCTACGGAGGTAAGCTGACAACTTCTTTGAACACATTCGCATAATTTATTATGACAGGAATATCTTTGATGAGGTCGAGAATATTCTCTGTGACTACAGGGATATTTTCTATTTGAGCTGGAGAAACATCGAGAGCTATCCAGAAGTCTTTTCTATTAGAATTCTGACCTTCACAGGGAATGGTTATATAATTCCCTAATTGAGCCTTTGCCTTAACAACTCTCTCAGCGCATCTGACCTCTGCCTCATATTTGGTTAACCAATCCAATCCCAGAATAAGATCGAATTCAGTAAAATTCATGATGATAGAGATGGTAGGGAACTTATAACAGGAAAAAGAGATAGGTACCGCACAAATCCAGCTAAGATCGAGAGAACCTCCAACAGGATTACGGACAATGATGGGTTCTTTGAGCTTCCTCAATTTCAAGTCTAACTTCTTGACCGCATTCTTTGCAATAAAGCTTCGTGACGCGCCTGTGTTAAACAGTACTTTGAATGGAATGTTTTTGACAGTAAGTGTGCCTTCTAAAACATCAGATCTTCCCTGACTAGCTGAGGGTGCTGAGGTTTCTGCCACTTCATTTACCTGAGCCTCCTAGGTTGCCTTTAACAGCCGGCAATCCTGCTTTACATGGCCAAACCGATGGCAAATCTGCATTCTCTGGTCTCTTGAAACTTGCTCTTTGATTTAGGTTCATTCTTCTTTAGTTTCTTTAAAGATCTGCATTTTCCTTGCAAATGCCCTTGCTTATGGCAGTTATTGCATAAGGCGGTCATTACTGGTTCTTTTTCAGACGTGGCCCTTTTCCGAATGACTTTGGGCTTGTTACTGGCCTCAGACATCGTACTGGCATCAGGATTATCAGTTTCAGGCCCACCTTTATTACTAGAACTGACCTCTTCTTCATAACGCAACATACCTTCCTTGTCGAGATCCTCATACTGGTAAGCCATGTATATCATTTCAGAACAAGGAAGCTTCACATTCCTCATTACACTATTCTGATATTTTCTTTGCAGACCATGAATAAACCTCAGATTCTTCCTCTTTGGATCTTGAATCAGATGAGGGGCAAAATGAGAAAGTTCATTGAATCTCTTATGATATTCTGGAATGGTCATATCTCTTTGTATCAGATAAGAGAATTCATCACATAACCGCTCAGTTGCTTCGGGAGGAGTAAATCTTTCTAGGAAAATCACTTTAAATCTATCTCAGGTGATATCACCTTCTAGATTATCTTTGATAGTTGAATCCCACCAAAACAAATCTTCTTCTTTGAGTGCCCAAGATGTCAGTAATCTTTTCTGATCATCTCTCAGCATTAAACCCTCAAAGATTTTCTCAGCAGAACGAATCCAAGCTTGTGTTTCCATAATGGACTCTTTGCCTAAGAATGGTGATCCACCCAGATTTCGAAATCTCTTGAATAGAACTTCTATATTAGATTCTGGCTGCGGGAGCACAACTGGCTCATTAGCTTGTCGAGCCATACGATTATTTCTTCTGTTCCTGCCGCTCATTTTCTAGTGCGTCTGTAATTAGCAGACAAAGTGTCAGGTCACAGAAAAGATATTTCAAAATATAGAGACAAATACTTCAAATGTAAATGTGTCTAGTGGGGTGTATTTCATTCTGCTTTACTCACACTAGGATATTACTGATCCTATCTGTAAGGAGTTACTCGTCCTAGAACACTACTGGTTCTATTTCTGACGAGTTCGTTAATATGTTATATTCCAGCACTAAGCTTAACCAAAGCTCCAATACCACGTTGTGACGACCCCAAAACCCCGTACGACGGTGTCAAGGGTAATCTTTGGAATATAACACATAAACAGATAATAGCAGTTAAGAAATAAATAAATACACTGGATAATGAACAAATAATACACTGGATAAACATAATCATCAGAGTTACACAATATACATGATCATACTTAGTACAAATAAAGTTCAGCTATACATAAATGTCTACAGCGGAAAACAAAACATAATGTACAATAGGAGCTGAACAGCGTAAAAAGAGATAAATGATAGAATCCATCTTCAGCTCCAGCTATCCAGAAAGAGCCTGCTAAAAACCTGAATACAAGGCTGCCCGTGTAGAAAGAGGGGCACCCGAGTTTGCAAGTGAAACAAACTGCGAGTCAATCATGGGACTGGTATGAGAAGTCTACTTAACACAATCTATAATATGGCTAATCACAGAACCACGCCACTTTCGCGGAACGGATTTACTCCATTGGATTGCCAGTGCTTTAAAACAATTAAATCTTTTAAACATAACAATGCTTTTTATAAAAATGAATCCATTATAAGACTCAGTTCCCATCACACAATGCAACGCAAACCGGAGGATAGATTTTTACCTTATAATGGCCAAAATATGCTTGATATGAATAAAACAAAAGAATTCTTAATCAGACACCAACTGCAAAATAGTAAGAGAACGACTCCCTAGGTATTAACCCCGAAGGCCGAAACCAACATCAGACCAATACCCATGAAACCACCCATCTTAGCTCGTTTCCAGTTAGTTTCTAATTTCATAAAACAATCATAAATATCAATCATGGACGGCATTAATTCCCCATGCCACTATGTCGCGATATATAGGTATACAATCAAAACCGCACAGTCACGTATTTGGAAATTGGATTTCCGTCATGAACCAAGGCAAAAGATAGTCCTTACCGACTTCGAGACAATCTAGCCCATGTCTCCGGAACAGCCACAACTGCCCGTGGAGCGACAGGGCGAGTCCACATGGAGTGGATTATAGTGCCTGAACAATACATTTCCCCGCCCTTTGGGGCGTAAATGAGCCAACGAATGACTCCATCGATCCCGGATCGACCGGTTTAACCGAGGCGCCTCGCAACAACAACAACCACATAGGTGAAAAATAGTATAAATGTCAGCCAGTTTAAGCACCGACACTACCTCTAGCAAGAAGGAAACACATGCCCTCCCTGAGGTCCTCTCCCGTTTCTGGTTCATACCGGGGTGTGAGGCTCACGAATTCGCGTTATATACAAAGCTACGCCACACAGGCGGTGCTTTGATTATCAACCACAAGACTTTGCTTTTCAATAGAAGCCCTGATCACTGCATCTTAGCATGCCACACAGGCAATTCAAACCATGTAACTGATGGTTATCAATCACACAGAATGAATTCCAATGTCCGACACACAGTCCATCTACAAGTCCGTTCTGGGTCTGAACGAAACCGGAGGCACTATATACCTCGCATACCCATCGATCTCCACGTACGTCTAGACGATCACCACTCATTATCCATATTTCGGGATGCCTCCTAATCAGGACATCAGTTACCATCCAAAAGAGGTGAAGATCTCCGGTCTTCGACCACCATCTTCATCTTCGATTTCTTATCGTCGATTCAGTTATTCAGAATGGGATAAACCCGGTCTTTCTGAGCAACTCGCATATATAATAAACAAGTGCTACAAAAACACAACATACGCCTTATTCCAATTTATTAGTCACTAACCGTAAATCAGTAAGAGAACGATTTCCCAAATATTAGCCCCAAAGGCCGAAACCAACATCAGATCAAAACCCAGTTAACCATTCGACTTATCCAACCTCCAGTCAGTTTCTAAATTTCATATTCCATACCGTTTATAATATTTAATAACGATTTATAGCTATTTTTATTTTTTTAAAAATAGCTAATTTATTCAAACGACGCTTCGGGCCATAACGCGGTCGTTGCGCTGTTTTTCTTCAAATTTGATTTACACATATCTGAAAATCTAACCGTTGGATCTTCACAAAATTTATATCATTAGAAAGATCTTTTCAAAACGAATCCAACGGTTCCAGTTTTGGGAAAATCCAACGGTCGGATCTCCCGGTATAATCGTTTGAAGTTTCGATTTCAAAATACGAACTGCAGCGTCGTTATTCGATTTAATTTAGTTATATATATATATAAATATAATCGATTCTGGCGCTGTTTTTCTTCAGATTTGAATTAAACATTCCAGACAATCCAACCGTTGGATCTTTACAAAGTTGGTGTCGTTGGAAAGATATTTCCAAAGTGTACCCAACGGTTTCGGTTTCGGGAAAATCCGATGGTCGGATCTCCCGCACTAATCGTTTGAAAACACGGTTTCAAAACATGAACTGCAGCCTCGTTATTCGATTTATTTTAATTATAAATATATAATCAATTCTTCAATTTCAAAAATTTATGCTTTTCATACATTTGATAAAAATGATATTTTTATCCAACTGACTTCTGTTTCAACCCTACGCTATTTTTAACCATTCATGTATATAATAGAAATGTGATTTTCATTGTAAAACTATTTATTTCAAAACACGACTATTTTATATAGTTCATGTAGATGGTAAAAATATGATTTTCATTATAAAACAATTTCTTTCAAAACACGACTATTTTATATAATTCATATAGATGATAAAAATATGATTTTTATTATAAAACAATTTATTTCAAAACACGAATACCATTCAACACATGAACTTCTATTCAACGAATGAATTTCTATTCAACACATGAATGTTTTCTATAGTTTATATATATAAATAAAAAGGTGATTTTTTATATTTAAAACAGTTTATTTAAAACACGAATACCATTCAACACATGAATTTTTATTCAACGAATGAATTTCTATTCAACACATGAATGTTTTCTATAGTTTATATATATAAATAAAAAGGTGATTTTTATTGCAAAACAATTTATTTCAAAACACGAATGTCGTTCAACATACGAATTTCTATTCAACGAATGAATATAATTTCAACATATGAAAATAATTCTAACACATGAATATTATTTAAAATTTCGGCAGCATAACGGCAGGGTAGTTAAAACCGGGGTCGTCCCTAGTACAACTCCTCGCTCTACCTCAAAGCCTCGCAGCTTTTGACAATGGGGATTTCATGCATCTAGTTCGCACACAGGCGGCATGTATATTTTTCATTTCCACAAACTAATCCTATGTGGTTTCAACCAGATAATTCTCAACCACAAACGGGTATTTTTCAACCACAATCAATCAATTTTAACCACAAACAATTCTAATTAACCATTCGTAATCAACCAATTTTCACACCAATCACAACCAATAAATATCGTCCATGGTTTGTGGACGAGGGGCGTATATATATATATATATAAGTGTATTTCACTTCTATTCAACACATATATAATTTTTAAAACACATATATAACTTATACATCGAATGTACAACCTATACAACGCTTATACATGAGGTGTACAACGCTTATATAAGTCACACATCGACTATATAATTTATACATCGTCGTTTTCCATATCGTTTATAAATTAGAAATCTCACTTTGGGTTCTACTCCACCAAAAATAGCAGAAGGCTCAGAAAAATATGGGGTCTCTTCTAGAATGTATAAGACGTCCACACGAGTCCACTGTCTCTTGTTTCACTGAATTTCGTCAAGAAACGAAAAAGATATGATTTCTACAGTGAAATCAAAAACCGTAGCGCTTTAAAGTACTATAGAATATAAAATAAAATAAACTGCCGTACCTTTCCATTTTGATTCAAAACTAGGTTTTCACTTTTCGATCAAATGGTGCAACGAGGCGTCGATCGGGTTGTACCACCGCGGAGAGCCTCGAGAGGCGCGCAAACTGGTGGTGGTGGCACTAGGTGCGACGACGCCTAGAGGTGGCGGCGGAGCTCCAAACGCGTCGAGTTCCCGGCGTTGATTCACCTCCGATACTCGACGATAACTGCTGAACCCAACATGGATTTGAAGCTGGGAGGACGGGCTTCAAAACGTGGGTGGTGGCGCTCGATTTAGTTGAGGGATGAAGGAGAAATCGAAGAGAGAAGGATCAGAGCTTTTCCGCCATTCGAGTTCAGAGGTATCGGGGAAGAAGAAATATGATGGCCAATAGAAATTTTTTATTTTATAATTTTAAATTGTCAAAAATACCCCTTGTCACACACGAACACCAATCCAAACCCAATGACTGTCGCCTCTAGCTAAATACCCCCATTCCGAACACAATGGGATATGTTTCATAGGCCCATTCGACTGTTTCAGTCAGTTTTCCTTCAAATTAAAATATAAAACATTCAATAGTTAATTTGAACGTACATTTCAATTTGCCGAGGCCACATACTGATTCTAAAAATTCCAAAAAAATAAATCTAGCTATGTTATGACGATACGGTCCCAACAAAACTAGTTTCATCGAATTCTGAGACCGTTTGAAAAATGGCCCATTTCTGGTCGATCCAATTTAACTATAATTGACCAAAACACGATTTCCTTTTCCACGCTCACATATTAACTTCAAAAATTATAAAATTTGAAATCTAGCAATAATTTGACATCCCGAATCCAACAAAAGTGGTTTCGTCGAACTCTGAGGTCGTTTGCAAAATGGCCATTTTCACGGGCTATATAAACTCTATAGCGACCTTTCTGAAAATTCATTTGGCCATAACTTTTGCTTCCCGCTATGAAACTTCGATTTTTCAGATTCGTTAGAAAGATATTCACTAACAGATTTAAATATTTTTGGTTTCGTTAAAATCTGTTTTAATTTACACCCGGTACAGTCAGTCAAAGTTTGAATTGAAATTTCGAAACTACCGCGCCATTTCAGGCTTTGTATATAATTAGAAATAATTATATTTATTTTCAAACGTCGATTCAAACTCCCTTTTAATCGTTAGTATCTAAAATATTTATTTTAAATATTTAAAATCCAATAGAATAGCCAATTAAATTTTTTTAATTGGTTAAGATTTTCCGGGTCGTTACAGAAAAAGACTGACACAAGGTCCTTATATGCTGAATTTTATGCAGAATAATGCAGTGGAACCCCTAGATGAGGATGTTCTAAACACAACCAAGGATTATACGTCAGGTGATATCTGCACAATCTACAAATTTACTTACAATTTTTTTACAAATTAATTTCATTGATTGTTAAAGTGATAAAAAGTTAAACATTAATATTACAACCGCATCAAATATTTTTCACCTCCTTATTTATATCATCATCAGTTAAAGGAGGTTTAATAGCATGATGAATTGTGATGCACAAAACCTCTTTAAGCTATTGCTCCTTCTTTCTGATCTCGTCGGAGCTATCTATGGATCTGATCTGAAATTTTAGAGCCCTATTGTATGCTCTACCCATAGCTTTAAGAGTCTTGTTCACTTTCTCTAGATCAAAGACACGCTTCCACAAATAATATCTCTCCTCCTGTAATTGTTTGATTCAGGAGATGTAATAATTAATACGTGGAAGTGTGTCGTCATTATGCTTTGTGTCTTAAAAATTCTTGATTTCAGCCTTGACCCTTCAGCACCACATATTCACAACTGATTCATCTAATCCAAGAGGGCGGTTTAAGAAATTAGGTTATTTTTTAGTGACTGAGGCTTTGGACTTAGTCCCGGGCTTGGAAGGCTTAGGCGCAGCTATGTTAGAGCTATACCCAAAAGTAAATTCCCAAGACTTACAACTTGCTTTTGCATTATCTAACTCAATTTCAGAGCTAGCAATCTGCTGGTGCAATCCTCTTATTTCATCATCAAAATCAATGGAGCCTTTATATGTCCCTTTAATTCAAGGATGGTTTTATCCTTCTCTTTTAACTACATTCTAAAATAGTTACTTCTTGATGGCTAACTTTTGGAGTAAAACTATACTCTCTTGAGTTGTAGCAGGTACCTCTTTGGGAACATCCCTGTGACGGTAAGGAATTTCGCTCAATCCTAATCGATCGTTAAACCGACTAAGACCGTTCGAAACCCCTGATCGTTTTGAGAATACGACAAAACAGAACGCAAACAGAAGAACATTTCATTGCTTATTACAACAATTCCATCAGAATACAAGAATATACAGAGCATGAATTAATATTACACAGAAAATATCAGAGATTTAAATTACATTTAAATACATCGCAGCGGAAATAATACAAAACACAACTAGAAGAGATATACGGATACAGAGCTTTCCGGATATCGTTCCAGCTGTAAATCAGGATATTACACAGAAAATATCAGAGATTTAAATTACATTTAAGTACATCGTAGCGGAAATAATACAAAACACAACTAGAAGAGATATACGGATACAGAGCTTTTCAGATATCGTTCCAGCTGTAAATCAGGATCCTGTGAATATAAATCTGCAAAACCAAAACTACTAGCTGCTCGTGTGGAAATAGAGGCACCCAGAGTTTAGGTTAAAACAATAAACTCCAGGTCAGTCATGTGACTGGTGTGAGAACTAAAACAGTTATTAATCTTTGTTTTTAAAGTTAGGTAAATCAAGGGACTAAGCCGTATAACACGGAACGGGTTTCCTCCCAAGAATACCAGTGCATAAAACAAACAGCGCAACGCTAAATAAAGAACAATGAAGCTATTATAAGACCCAGATCCCATCACACAATGCAACGCAAGTCAGAGGATAGGGTTTTCCCTTATAATAGCCAAATATGCTTGATACGCAAAATTTCATCTTATATTATTACTATAAGTGAAGAAAACAACTTCAAATATAAATGTATCAATCATAGACGGCATGGGTACCATATATCATGTCGCCAATACTAGGCTCTACAATCAAAACCGCAAAATTTCATATTTGGAAATTGGATTTCCATCATGGTGGCTCCTGATTCGAAAGATCGATCGCGTAGTGCCATCTACAACGGCTTACGTCTCAGCTAGAGAAAACACCGTAATGCACATCCGCACTTTTGGGAAATCGAGCATCACTGCGGCTTACGTCTCGACGAGAGAAACCATCGCTTACCCTATCCCTTTGAGCACTAAGCTCAATCTCAGTCGACCGAATCCACGACACCACTAAGGTGCCCATCCACTAAAAGGCATACTGATCAAACCATCAGTTTACCACCATACCGGGGTGTGAGGCTCGCGAATCAACGCTACACACAAAGCCGTGCTATATTAAAGCTGCGCTTTGATCATCATCCACCAAACTTTGCTTTTCAACAAAAGTCTGGATCACTGCATCTCAGCATGCCACACTATCAATCCATATCGTACCACTGATTTCTGCCAATATATAACCTCTGAGCTCGTATGTCTCAGAGAAGGGCGTTAAGCAAGAGAATAAATTCTCCGCCGC
The DNA here is from genome assembly GCA_030737875.1 of Allium sativum. NCBI lineage: Eukaryota > Viridiplantae > Streptophyta > Magnoliopsida > Asparagales > Amaryllidaceae > Allium > Allium sativum. The sequence continues at coordinate 207,418,915 of CM060910.1, read as the reverse complement.
CAAACAGATATATATTTAGCAGAGATCAACGAATACAATATAAAGGAATACAATGTCAGACACAACATCCATTTACAAGTCCGTTCTAGGTCTGAACGAAACCGGAGGCACTTTCCTCGCATATCCGTCGACCTCCAAGCACGTCCGGACGGCTACTACTTTAGCCCCCTTCAAGGTAGCTACTCCCATCGTGAGCATCAGTAGCACCCATCCATTCGATGTGAAGATCGTCGGTCTTGCACCGTCTTCAATCTCTTCGACTCATCGTCGAATCAGTTATTCAGAATGGGTTATACCCGGACTTTCTGAATAACTCGCGTATCTTAATCAACAAGTGCTATAAAACACAATATACGCCTCATTCCAATTCAGAATATTCTTTTATTCAGATATTCACACTCCTAGGGAAATATTCCCATTAATTTTATCAAAGATAAATTCTTTTAAATTTATTCTTTAATCTTCCTTTGGATGTCATTTCAAACCATATTATGGTTTTCCAAACTAGTCGGGATTAGCGAACCACACCAAAGTAATTATTTATTTTATTTCCCAATCCCAACCTATTCATCCCATGGAGCAAAACTGTTATTACCCCATAACTAACACCACGGTTTATCGGTAAATTTAATTACCATTTCACGTTCAAATCTAATTAAAGATTTAACTAACGCTAGGAGTAAAACTGGAGATACTCCCCTTTCGATCATTTCCCAATTTTGATAATTTAAATTATCAATCCACATTTCAATCTAATTAAAGATTCATTAAAACTCCTTTTACTGGGTTAAAGAACTAATGTCATTTAAAACACAGTCCACGATAAACCCAAATCACATTCTATTTCAATTCCAATTAAATATATTAGAAATTCTGGTTATTTAAAACCCATTTCAAATTCAATTTATTTGTTTCAAAAATAAATTGATTTTTATTCTAGTTCAAAACTAGTTCATTTCGATAAAAATCTATTTTTATCTTTTCAAATATGGAGTTTTTCATCCCAGTTTTTACCAAATCATTTCTTATGATTTTACACAAATTATAGATATTTTTAATTATTTTATCAAGGCCCGTACAGTCGATTTCCACCTACGGCCATCGAACTGCACTTACAATGACCTTTTCCAAATTTGATTTGGACATAATTCCAAATCCAACCGTTAGATTTCAAATTTCTAATATTCATTGGAAAGCTCTTTTCGATACGAACCCAACGGTTCCGGTTTGAGGAGAATTCGATGGTCGGATCTCTCGTAATGTCCGTTCGAAGTCATTGGTCGAAATTCGCGAACTGCCGCGGCGCGGCGCATTCTATTCAGGCCATTATATTATATTTATAACATATATAATATATATTTCGTCGATTTCTATTTAAAACAAATTTTATAAATTGTTTAAAATTCGTTTCAAAAACAATTTCAACTTCCTTTTCAATACAAATCAATTTCAATTCGATATCAATTCAATTATATTCGAATTCAATTTCAATTCTATTCTATTCGAATTCAATTTTAATTCTATTCTATTCGAATTCAATTTCAATTCAATTCTATTCGAATTCAATTTCAATTCTATTCGAACTCAATTTCTATTCAATTCTATTCGAATTCATTTTCTATTCAATTCGAATTCATTTTCTATTCAATTCAATTCAAATTCATTTTTCTATTCAATTCAATTCAAATTCATTTTTCTGTTCAATTCAATTCAAATTCCTTTCCTATTCAATTCATTTCAAATCCGTTTTCTATTCTATTCATTTCAAATCCGTTTTCTATTCTATTCATTTCGAATCCGTTTTCTATTCTATTCAATTCGAATCATTTCGAATTTATTTTCAATTCTATTCAATTCAAATTCATTTTAAAAACGAATATAATCGATATCAATATCGTTCGCGTCAAAATAGTGCATCTCTAATCAACACGGCTTTATATTATTCAATAACTTCGTTATTTTATTCAACATATGAATATTCATTCTATTCAACACATGAATCTATATTTCTTTCACCATATGACTAATCTCAACAAATGAGTACGGTCAACACGTTAATCTTTATTTTAAAATATTCTTTATTTTCCCAATTGGAATGAGGCCCAATCAATTACCATATAATGTTAATTATATGGATTCCATACAACACATGTATATAATAGCAACCATAAATAATCAACCATCATCCAAAGTGCACCACACAACTGCAAAAGCATTAAATATATATAGTCAACGCTTACACAGTCTGTCGACCAATCGATCGACATACAATTAAATAATTAGGATTAGTGTACGCCAAATATCATCCCAACACCCGTGTGGGGTTTCAAACAATCAAACACAGATTTTATTTGTGTAGTTGGGCGATGTGTAAAATTTATCGTCCCAATCAATATCAGTCAAATATGTGTATATAAACAAACCGTCTGATTTGTTTATAAATGTTTATTTTATATACATGTTAAAAATTATTTTTTTGACTATATAAATATTTTATTTCATTCCACAACACACATTCAATTTTTCACATCAAAATCAAACAAACAAGCATACAAGCCGTCCATGGTCTGTGGACGACGGGTGTCGGGTGCTGCTAAGCACCGTATGCATCCTAGTATATATATTAACTAGAAATTTAAAATAAAAGTGAGGAGTTCTCACCAAAGCTATCCAAATTCCACGAGACTTCTTATGTGGAAATCTTCGTCGTTCTTGCCCTTTGTCACTTTCGTTGCCCGTATTCACTACACATATAAAAATCACATTTTTATATTCGCATCTTCATTATAAAAATTGAATTTTTATCTTCACTTTGTTATAACAATTATATTTTTATATTGCTCTTCTCCTAATAAAGATTATATTTTCATTACTATACATGAATAAAAATCATATTTTTACCATCATACCTATATAAAAATCATGTCTTTAATGTGCCAGCAGTATAAAAATTATATTTTTAATCTTCACATCATATAAAGATTATATTTTTAATCTTCTATAAATTAAAAATCGAATTTTTTTATTCTTTCCAAAATATAAAAATCATATTTTTATAAATAAAAATATAATCTTTTCACTTTTAAAAATACGATCTTTTCACTTATAAAAATCGAATTTTTATTTAAAAATCGTAACTTTATATCAATGTAAATCTAACCTTATAATGCTATACAAAATAAAATAAAACTGAAAATAAAAATCACTTTAAATTTCTTGTCCTTCTATAATAATAAAAACTTATTTTAATATAACTAAGTTATAAATAAAAATTATAACTTTGTTTAAATAAAATTCCTAATTAAAAATATAAACTTTACATAAAGAAAAACATATAACTCTAAGAATTAATAATAAAAAGGAAGGCTCACATTGTCTACAGCAAATCGGAGGAGGGGGGATCGTTTCCTGCTGATGGTGGGGCGCAAGGGGTAGGCGGTTCTTCAGGCGTCGGCTATCTCGATTTGGGCGTGGATGCGGCGCTCGCGCGAAGCGCTGGAAGGGGAGAGAAGGGAGGCGAGGGGGAGGAGGAGGATCGGAGGTCTGGGAGTGCGGCGTCGGCTCCGGCGATGTTAGCAATCAACGGTGAGGGGGGCGGGGCGACGAGGTGCTGAGTCCCGATCGCGATTGGTTGAAGGGTTTTTTTTCTAAGCGATTATCTGATCTGGAAGTGAGAGATAGAAATGAGGGTAAGGGAGTTATATTATATATATAAATTTTATTTTTTTATTTTTCTTCTTTAAAAAGGTACCTTTTTATTTTGACCTCGAAATGAGACCCACCGCCTGTCGTCCATAGCTAATTACCCCCATTTCGAACACAATAGGATATGTATCATAGGATGATTCGACTGTTTCGATCAGTTTTCGTCAAAATCAACATATAACTCTATATATTGAATTTGAACGCGCATTTCAATTTACCGGGGCCACATACGAACTATAAAAATTCCAGAAAAATATTTTCTTGCTTCGTATTGACGATACGGTCCTAACAAAACTAGTTTCGTCGAATTCTGAGATTGTTTGAAAAATGGCCATTTTCCAGTCGATCAAAATCAAGTAAAACTGGTCAAACGCGTTTTCCTTTGCCACGCTCACATATTGATTCGAAAAACTATGAAAATTGGAATCTAGCAATAACTTGACATCACATATCCAACAAAAGTGGTTTCGTCGAAATCCGAGGTCGTTTGCAAAATGGCTATTTTTAAGGGTCGAAATTCCATAGCGACTATTCTGAATTTTCATTTGGACATATCTTTTGATTCCCGCTATGAAATTCAAATCTTTCGGATTCGTTGGAAAGATATTCTCAAATAGATCCTATTATTTTTTGTTTCACTAAAATCCGGTTTATTTTGCACCCGGTACATTCAATTGAAGTTTGAAATCGAATTATCGAACTACCACGCCATTTTCAATTCTATTTATAATTATAAATAAAATATTTATATTTTAACGATGATTCAAATAAATATATACGTTCGAATTATATTCAAAATAAATTTTTCGTCGTTATTATTTTAAATAATTCATTTTAAATATTCAAAATTCATTAAAATTGCCAAAATAAAAATTTTAAATTGGCCCAGATTTTATGGGTTGTTACAATCTCCCCCACTTGAAACTTTTCGTCCCCGAAAAGGAACGAAGCCGAAAGTTGTTTTAAAAACCAACTCAACTTTCATTATTTTCGCTACGGCTTAAGTTCTTCAACTTTTCAGTTTCTAAGAACTTTTCAAATTTTTCAAAAATTTGGCTAACACCCTAAATTTTCGAAAAATTTCACCATAACCTCCCCTGCACCGGGAGCACCGGGAAAATCCCGAAATTGCCATACAGGCCCTCTGATCTCAAAAAGAAAAAGAAAAAGCCAAGCGGCTAGCCAATCGGCTCATAATATCATCATCACCCAAACAAAACAGTAAATTATGATAAACATGTACCTATTTGTCGGGCAAACAATTTTATTTCTTTGCTCTAGCCTCCTTGCTATGACCTGTTCAATGTAAGTACATGTATATGCAAGCAAATGCGACCAATTTTCAATACAATTCACTATTTGATATAATTTGGATAAATGGTTCAAAATTATCAAACAAATAAACAAACAACACAAACATCAATCAATTAGTGGATTAACGTTTCAAATTCATAATTTTACTACATATACAAAAAATCATGTTTTTGATGCCAAATCACAACAATAAATCTATCTAATTTTGGTTCTCACACCAGTCTAATGGAAATATATAGATATCACACGTTCGAAACACGAACATAGATACTGATGATGCACATGCTATCATCAGTACCATCTCCGGGCGACTAGAGTGTGATCCTATATCTATCCAGTATATTAAAACTTTGAATATACGTTCATGACGCGTATATGCCAAATCTTTATATACTAGATTGTCCAAATTCAAAATAAATAAATATTCAAATACGAATACTCGATTTTAATTTTCAAAACAAAGTTTGTTTTATTTAAAAACATACTTTTTACACTCGTTCTAGGATACTACTGATCCTATCTCTAACGAGTCATTCTCTTTGGATATTACTAATCCAATATCTGATGAATTCTTTCGTTTGGTTCTAATGTGTCTTGTTCTCTAGCTCTGTAAACCAGAGCTCTGATACCAACTGTAATGGTAAGGAATTTCGCTCAATCCTAATCGATCGTTAAACCGACTAAGACCGTTCGAAACCCCTGATCGTTTTGAGAACACGACAAAACAAAACACAAACAGAAGAACATTTCATTGCTTATTACAACAATTCCATCAGAATACAAGAATATACAGAGCATGAATTAATATTACACAGAAAATATCAGAGATTTAAATTACATTTAAATACATTGCAGCGGAAATAATACAAAACACAACTAGAAGAGATATACGAATACAGAGCTTTCCGGATATCGTTCCAGCTGTAAATCAGGATATTACGCAGAAAATATCAGAGGTTTAAATTACATTTAAATACATCGCAGCGGAAATAATACAAAACACAACTAGAAGAGATATACGGATACAGAGCTTTCCGGATATCGTTCCAGCTGTAAATCAGGATCCTGTGAATATAAATCTGCAAAACCAAAACTACTAGCTGCCTGTATGGAAATAGGGGCACCTAGAGTTTAGGTTAAAACAATAAACTCCAGGTCAGTCATGTGACTGGTGTGAGAACTAAAACAGTTATTAATCTTTGTTTTTAAAGTTAGGTAAATCAAGGGACTACGCCGTATAACACGGAACGGGTTTCCTCCCAAGAATACCAGTGCATAAAACAAACAGCGCAATGCTAAATAAATAACAATGAAGCTATAATAAGACCCAGATCCCATCACACAATGCAACGTAAGCCGGAGGATAGGGTTTTCCCTTATAATAGCCAAATATGCTTGATATGTGAAATTTCATCTTATATTATTACTATAAGTGAAGAAAACAACTTCAAATATAAATGTATCAATCATAGACGGCATGTGTACCATATATCATGTCGCCAATACTAGGCTCTACAATCAAAACCGCAAAATTTCATATTTGGAAATTGGATTTCCATCATGGTGGCTCCTGATTCGAAAGATCGATCGCGTAGTGCCATCTACAACGGCTTACGTCTCAGCTAGAGAAAACACCGTAATGCACATCCGCACTTTTGGGAAATCGAGTATCACTGCGGCTTACGTCTCGGCGAGAGAAAACACCGCTTACCCTATCCCTCTGAGCACTAAGCTCAATCTCGGTCGACTGAATCCATGACACCACTAAGGTGCCCATGCACTAAAAAGCATACTGATCAAACCATCAGTTTACTACCATACCGGGGTGTGAGGCTCGCGAATCAACGCTATACACAAAGTCGTGCTATATTAAAGATGCGCTTTGATCATCATCCACCAAACTTTGCTTTTAAACAAAAGTCTGGATCACTGCATCTCAGCATGCCACACTATCAATCCATATCGTACCACTTATTTCTGCCAATATATAACCTCTGAGCTCGTATGTCTCAGAAAAGGGCGTTAAGCAAGAGAATAAATTCTCCGCCGCCAAACAGATATATATTTAGCAGAGATCAACGAATACAATATAAAGGAATACAATGTCTGACACACCATCCATTTACAAGTCCGTTCTAGGTCTGAACGAAACCGGAGGCACTTTCCTCGCATATCCGTCGACCTCCTAGCACGTCCGGACGGCTACTACTTTAGCCCCCTTCAAGGTAGCTACTCCCATCATGAGCATCACTAGCACCCATCCATTCGATGTGAAGATCGTCGGTCTTGCACTGAGACGACCCAAAATCCCGTTTTCACGGAAACAAGGGTTATCTTTGGAATATAACACAGAAACAGATAATAGCAGAACAAAATTAAATAAATACACCAGATAATGAACAACAAAATATACTGGATAAAAGTAATCATCAAAGTTACACAGTATACAGGATCTTACTTAGTACAAATACAGTTCAGCTATACATAAATGTCTACAGCGGAAATAAACAAAATATGTACAATAGGAGCTGAACAGCATAAAAAGAAATAAATGATAGAATCCATCTTCAGCTCCAGCTATCCAGAAAGAACCAGCTAAACCTGAATACAAGGCTGCCCGTGTAGAAAAAGGGGCACCCGAGTTTGAAAGTGAAACAAACTACGAGTCAGTCATGAGACTGGTATGAGAAATCCACTCAACACATATATAATTGGCCAATCACACGACCACGCCACTTTCGTGGAACGGGTTTACTCCATTGGATTGCCAGTGCTTTAAAACAAATCTTTCTTTTAAACATCGCTATGCTTTTTAGAAAAATGAAGCCGTTATAAGACTCAATTCCCATCACACAATGCAACGCAAACCGGAGGATAGAGTTTTACCTTATAACGGCTAAAATATGCTTGATACGAATAAAACAAAGGCATTTGATATTATTACTAGTGTTTATATGTTTTGAAAACAATTTCAAATCATAACTATCAATCATAGACGGCATGGGTACCATATATCATGTCGCCATATATATATACAATCAAAACCGCACGATGTCGTATTTGAAAATTGGATTTCCGTCATGAACCAAGGCAAAAGATAGTCCTTACCGAATTCGAGACGCTCTAGCCCGCCCCTCAGGATCAGAACGCATCAACCCTTTAGATCGTCAGGGCCGGTCCACCGATGTGGATTATTATGCCTGAACACTACGTTTCCCCGCCCTTTGGGGCGTAAACGAGCCAACGAATGACTCCATCGGACCCGGATCGTCCGATCAAACCGAGGCGCCTCGCAACAGCAACAACCACATAGGTGAAAAGTATATAAATGTCAGGGCTGGTAGGTCACTGACACCACCCTAGCTAGAAAGAAACGCAGGCCCTCCCTGATGTCCTCTCCCGTTTTAGGTTCATACCGGGGTGTGTGGCTCGCGAATTCACGTTATACACAAAGCTACGCCACACAGGCGGTGCTTTGATCATCACCACAAGACTTTGCTTTTCAACAGAAGCCCTGATCACTGCATCTTAGCATGCCACACAAGCAATTCATGCCATGCGACTGATGTCCATCGATATACAACCTCTGAGCTCGTGCGTCTCAGAGAAGGGCGTTAAGCAAAAGAATAAATTCTCCACCGCCAAACAGATGTATATTTAACAGAAATCAATCAACACAGAATAAACTCCAATGTCAGACACACAGTCCATTTACAAGTCCGTTCTGGGTCTGAACGAAACCGGAGGTACTAAATACCTCGCAAACCCTTCGATCACCACGTACGTCTGGACGATCACCACTCATTATCCATATTTCGGGATGCCTCCCAATCAGGACCTCGGTTACCATCCAAACGAGGTGAAGATCTCCGGTCTTCGACCGTCGTCTTCATCTTCGAATTTCAATCGTCGGTCAATTATTTGAAATGAGAATTAACTCGGCCTTTTCAAATGATTCCCGTATATTTAGAATTTCAAATCAATTTATTTCAATGGTTAAATTATTCGACACCACCAATTGTGGTCTTTAATGTAATTTTCACACCAAACACATTCAACCATCAAAAGCCACATAAATCAAGCAAATTCAGTTTATTTCCATTCCATATCGCTTATGATATTTTATAATGATTTATCGCTATTTTTATTTAATTTAAAATAGCTAATTTATTCAAACGACGCTTCGGGCCATAAGGCGGCCGTGGCGCTGTTTTTCTTCAGATTTGATTTACACATATCTGAAAATCTAACCGTTGGATCTTCACAAATTTTATATCATTAGAAAGGTCTTTTCAAAACGAATCCAATGGTTCCAGTTTCGGGAAAATCCGACGGTCGGATCTCCCGGTACAATCGTTTGAAGTTTCGATTTCAAAATACGAACTGCAGCGTCGTTATTCGATTAAATATATAATTATATTTATATATATATAAATATAATCGCTTCTGGCGCTGTTTTCCTCAGATTTGAATTAAACATTCCAGACAATCCAACCGTTGGATTTTTACAAGGTTGGTGCCGTTGGGAAGATATTTCCAAGGCGAACCCGACGGTTGAGGTTTCGGGAAAATCCAATGGTCGGATTTCCCGTACTAGTCGTTTGAAATCATGGTTTCAAAATACGAACTGCACGGCTTCGTTTCGTTTTAATTTTATTTATATTTATATATTTATATAATTATAGTTCATTCAATGATTCCCACATCGTTTTCACTTCAAATATTTTTCTAACACCTTAAAATTTTGGAAAATTTCGCCATAACCTCCCCTGCACCGGGAGCATTGGGAAATCGCAAATAGCTTTCCCGGTATTTCTAATCTCAAAAAGAAAAAGAAAAAGCCAAGCGGCTAGCCAACAGGCTCATAAAATCATCACCCAAACAAAACAGTAAATGTGTACCTATTTGTCGGGCACAAAATTTTATTCCTCTTCTCTAGCCCCTTTGCTATAACCTGTTCAATGAATATGCATGTACATATATATACAGTTCTTATCGTTTATCATTTTCTATTCAACTTCATATTTGATTTCTATTTGGTTTAAAAACACCATTCATTCTAATGTTACATAAATAGGTGCAAATCATTTCATTAGCTAATTAATGAATATTTCAACTCATATATGTTTATTTTGAACAAGTGACTATTTTTAACACTTCACATTTCAACGATTCATTCATACAATAAAAATGTGATTTTTATTGTAAAACAATTTACTTCAAAACACTATTTTTCTATATAGTTCATATAGGTGACAAAAATAGGATTTTAATCATAAACAATTCCTTTTAAAACGAGATTATTTTACACAGTTTATATAGTCGATAAAAGGTGATTTTTATTATCAAACAATTTATTTCAAAATATGAATACCATTCAGCACATGAATTTCTAATCAACGAATGAATATCAATTCAACACATGAATGTTTTCTATAGTTTTTATATATAGATAAAAGGTGATTTTTATTATCAAACAATTTATTTCAAAATATGAATACCATTCAACACATGAATTTCTAATCAACGAATGAATATCAATTCAACACATGAATGTTTTCTATAGTTTTTATATATAGATAAAAGGTGATTTTTATTATCAAACAATTTATTTCAAAATATGAATACCATTCAACACATGAATTTCTAATCAACGAATGAATATCAATTCAACACATGAATGTTTTCTATAGTTTTTATATATAGATAAAAGGTGATTTTTATTATCAAACAATTTATTTCAAAATATGAATACCATTCAACACATGAATTTCTAATCAACGAATGAATATCAATTCAACACATGAATGTTTTCTATAGTTTCTATATATAGATAAAAATGTGATTTTTATTATCAAACAATTTATTTCAAAATATGAATACCATTCAACACATGAATTTCTAATCAACGAATGAATATCAATTCAACACATGAATGTTTTCTATAGTTTCTATATATAGATAAAAATGTGATTTTTATATTTTAAAACGCGAATACCATTCAACACATGAATTTCTAATCAACGAATGAATATTAATTCAACACATGAAGGTTTTCTATTCAATGAATAAATATAGTTTAAGCATATGAAAATAATTCAAACACACGAATATTATTCAAAATTTCGGCATCATAACGGCAGGGTAGTTAAACCGGGACCGTCCCTAGTACGGCTCCTCGCTCTACCTTAAAACCTCGCGGTTTTTGACAATGGGGATCATGCATCTAGTTCGCACGCAGGCGGCATGTATATTTTTATTTCATTTCCACAAACTAATCCTATGTGGTTTCAACCAAATATTTTTTAACCACAAACGGGTATTTTTCAACCTCAATCAACCAATATCAATCACAAACAATCCCAAACAACCATTCGCTATCAATCAATTTTCACAACAATTTCAACCAATAAATATCGTCCATGGTTTGTGGACGAGGGGCGTATATATATATATATTTATATATAGCAATTCACTTTTATTTCAACACATATATGTATAGTAAAAGAAATTGAAGAGTGAGAAATTCTCACCAGTAGCTATCCAATACCACGACTCTTCCTTTATTGAAATTTTCGCCAACCTCGCCTTTTTGTCGCTTTCGCCCGTATTCTCTATATATGTAAAAATCGAATTTTTACTATGTTATTTAATATATAAAAATTGCATTTCAAAAATATAGATTCCGCCTTTTCAAAATTCAGTTTTTAATCTTTAAAAAAAAAACAGTTTTACATCCTTTTCAAAATTCAGTTTTTTAATCTTTTAAAATCAGAATTTAAATACATAAAAATCAGTTTTTTAATCATTTATAAAATCAGTTTTTAAATCATTTATAAAATCAGCTTTTCCTTTTCAAGAAAATCAGTTTTAAATCATTTTAAAAATTAGTTTTTCCTTTTCAAGAAAATCAGTTTTAAATCATTTTAAAAATCGGTTTTTCCTTTTCAAGAAAATCAGTTTTAAATCATTTTAAAAATCAGTTTTTCCTTTTCAAGAAAATCAGTTTTAAATCATTTTAAAAATCAGTTTTTCCTTTTCAAGAAAATCAGTTTTTACAGAATAATAAATAAAAATAAAATAAAACAAAAACGACTTACATTGATCGGCGAGGGGGGGTAGTTTTTGCGTCAGGTGGCGGTGGGTCTCGAACTGGGCGGAGCTGGCTTCGAGGGGGCGGCGGCAGGCGGGGCTAGGGTTAGGGCTCGCGGATTTGGGGCTTGGAGGTTTTCTCGTGGCGATGGGGTCATCCAGCTGGAGGAGGAGATGGTGGGCGTTGGTGGCGGCTTGGCGAGGTCGGAGGGCGGCGATCGACAGGCGCGGCGGTGGGTCTCCGTCTTCGACGAGGTTTTTTTTTCTTTTCTGGTTATTCAATTTCGGTAATGAATTACAGGGGGGAGGGGCCAAGGTATAGGAGGGGATTAAAATTATTTTTATTATTTTATTATTTAATTTTTCAAAAAAAAGTTGACTTTTACATACGACCTCGAAACGAGGCCCACCGCCTGTCGTCCATAGCGGTTTACCCCCATTCCGAACACAATGGGATATGTATCGCAAGCTGATTTGATCATTACAATCAGTTTTCCTTTGAATTTACATTTAAATCACTATATTGAATTTTAAACGTACATTTCAAATTACCGGGGTCACATACTAACTAGAAAAATTCTCGAAAAATATTTTCTAGCTTCGTATTGACGATACGGTCCTAACAAAACTAGTTTCGTCGAATTCTGAGACCGTTTGAAAAATGGCCAATTTCCAGTCGATTAAATCAACTGAAACTGGTCAAATGCGTTTTCCTTTGCCACGCTCACATATTGATTCGAAAAATTATGAAATTCGAAACCTAGCAATAACTTGACCCTGCGGATCCAACAAAAGTGGTTTCGTCGAAATCCGAGGTCATTTGCAAAATGTCCATTTTTAAGGGCCTGAATTCCATAGCGACTATTCAGAATTTTCAACTGGACATATCTTTTGATTCCCGCTATCAAATTTCGATTTGTCAGATTCGCTAGAAAGATATTACCAATTAGATCCTAATGTTTTTGGTTTCACTAAAATCCGTATTGTTTTACACCCGATACAGCCCGACAAAGTTTGAATTCAATTTTCGAAACTACAGCGCCATTTCAGGCCTTGTTTATAATTATAATTAATTATATTCGTTTTCAAATGTCAATTCAAACTCAGTTTTCATCGCCATTATTTAAAATATTTATTTTAAATATTTAAAATCCATTATTTTAGCCAATTTAAAATTTTTAAATTGGTTCAGATTTTCTGGGTCGTTACATGCACCATCTTCAATCTCTTCGACTCGTCGTCGAATCAGTTATTCAGAATGGGTTATACCCGGACTTTCTGAATAACTCGCGTATCTTAATCAACAAGTGCTATAAAACACAATATACGCCTCATTCCAATTTGGAATATTCTTTTATTCAGATATTCACACTCCTAGGGAAATATTCCCATTAATTTTATCAAAGATAAATTCTTTTAAATTTATTCTTTAATCTTCCTTTGGATGTCATTTCAAACCATATTATGGTTTTCCAAACTAGTCGGGATTAGCGAACCACACCGAAGTAATTATTTATTTTATTTCCCAATCCCAACCTATTCATCCCATGGAGCAAAACTATTACTACCCCATAACTAACACCACGGTTTATCGGTAAATTTAATTACCATTTCATGTTCAAATCTAATTAAAGATTTAACTATCGCTAGAAGTTAAACTGGAGATACTCCCCTTTCGATCATTTCCCAATTTTGATAATTTGAATTATCAATCCACATTTCAATCTAATTAAAGATTCATTAAAACTCCTTTTACTGGGTTAAAGAACTAATGTCATTTAAAACACAGTCCACGATAAACCCAAATCACATTCTATTTCAATTCCAATTAAATATATTATAAATTCTGGTTATTTAAAACCCATTTCAAATTCAATTTATTTGTTTCAAAAATAAATTGATTTTTATTCTAGTTCAAAACTAGTTCATTTCGATAAAAATCTATTTTTATCTTTTCAAATATGGAGTTTTTCATCCCAGTTTTTCCCAAATCATTTCTTACGATTTTACACAAATTATAGATATTTTTAATTATTTATCAAGGCACGTACAGTCGATTTCCACGTACGGCCATCGAACTGCACTTACAGCGACCTTTTCCAAATTTGATTTGGACATAATTCCAAATCCAACCGTTAGATTTCAAATTTCTAATATTCATTGGAAAGCTCTTTTCGATACGAACCCAACGTTTTCAGTTTGAGGAGAGTCCGACAGTCGGACCTCTCGTAATGTCCGTTCGAAGTCAATGGTCGAAATTCGCGAACTGCCGCGGCGCGGCGCGTTCTATTCAGGCCATTATATTATATATATAATATATATTTCGTCGATTTCTATTTAAAACAAATTTTATAAATCGTTTTAAATTCGTTTCAAAAACAATTTCAACTTCCTTTTCAATTCAAATCAATTTCAATTCGATTTCAATTCAATTCTATTCGAATTCAATTTAAATTCTATTCTATTCGAATTCAATTTTAATTCTATTCTATTCAAATTCAATTTCAATTCAATTCTATTCGAATTCAATTTCAATTCTATTCTATTCGAATTCAATTTCTATTCAATTCTATTCGAATTCATTTTCTATTCAATTCTATTCGAATTCAATTTCAATTCTATTCGAATTCAATTTCAATTCTATTCTATTCGAATTCATTTTCTATTCAATTCAATTCGAATTCATTTTCTATTCAAATTCAATTTTCTATTCAATTCAATTCAAATTCATTTTTCTATTCAATTCAATTCAAATTCGTTTCCTATTCAATTCATTTCAAATCCGTTTTCTATTCTATTCATTTCAAATCTGTTTTCTATTCTATTCATTTCAAATCCGTTTTCTATTCTATTCATTTCAAATCCGTTTTCTATTCTATTCAATTCGAACCAATTCGAATTTATTTTCAATTCTTTTCAATTCAAATTCATTTTAAAAACGAATATAATCGATATCAATATCGTTCGCGTCAAAATAGCGCATCTCTAATCAACATGGCTTTATATTATTCAATAACTTCGTTATTTTATTCAACAAATGAATATTCATTCTATTCAACACATGAATCTATATTTCTTTCACCACATGACTAATCTCAACAAATGAGTACTATCAAAACGTTAATCTTTATTTTAAAATATTCTTTATTTTCCCAATTGGAATGAGGCCCCATCAATTACCATATAATGTTAATTACATGGATTCCATACAACACATGTATATAATAGCAACCATAAATAATCAACCATCATCCAAAGTGCACCACACAACTGCATAAGCATTAAATATATATAATCAACGCTTACACAATCTGTCGACCAATCGATCGACATACAATTAAATAATTGGGATTAGCGTACGATAAATATCATCCCAACACCCGTGTGGGGTTTCAAACAATCAAACACAGATTTTATTTGTGCAGTTGGGCGATGTGTAAAATTTATCGTCCCAATCAATATCAGTCAAATATGTGTATATAAACAAACCGTCGGATTTGTTTATAAATGTTTATTTCATATACACGGTAAAAATTATATTTTTAACTATATAAATATTTTATTTCATTCCACAACACACATTCAATTTTTCACATCAAAATCAAACAAACAAGCATACAAGCCGTCCATGGTCTGTGGACGACGGGTGTCGGGTGCTGCTAAGCACCGTTTGCATCCTAGTATATATATTAAATAGAAATTTAAAATAAAAGTGAGGAGTTCTCACCAAAGCTATCCAAACTCCACGACACTTCTTATGTGGAAATCTTCGTCGTTCTTGCCCTTTGTCACTTTCGTTGCCCGTATTCACTACACATATAAAAATCACATTTTTATATTCGCTTCTTCATTATAAAAATCGAATTTTTATCTTCACTTCGTTATAACAATTATATTTTTATATTGCTCTTCTCCTAATAAAGATTATATTTTCATTACTATACATGAATAAAAATCATATTTTTACCATCATACCTATATAAAAATCATGTCTTTAATGTGCCACCAGTATAAAAATTATATTTTTAATCTTCACATCAATTAAAGATTATATTTTCAATCTTCTATAAATTAAAAATCGATTTTTTTATTCTTTCCAAAATATAAAAATCATATTTTTATAAATAAAAATATAATCTTTTCACTTTTAAAAATACGATCTTTTCACTTATAAAAATCGAATTTTTATTTAAAAATCGTAACTTTATATCAATGTAAATCTAACCTTATAATGCTATACAAAATAAAATAAAACTGAAAATAAAAATCACTTTAAATTTCTTGTCCTTCTATAATAAAAAAAACTTATCTTTATATAACTAAGTTATAAATAAAAAAAATATAACTTTGTTTAAATAAAATTCCTAATTAAAAATATAAACTTTACATAAAGAAAAACATATAACTCTAAGAATTAATAATAAAAAGGAAGGCTCACATTGTCTACAGCAAATCGGAGGAGGGGGGAGATTGTTTCCTGCTGATGGTGGGGCGCAAGGGGTAGGCGGGTCTTCAGGCGTCGGCTATCTCGATTTGGGCGTGGATGCGGCGCTCGCGCGAAGCGCTGGAAGGGGAGAGAAGGGAGGCGAGGGGGAGGAGGAAGATCGGAGGTCTGGGAGTGCGGCGTCGGCTCCGGCGATGTCAGCAATCAACGGCGAGGGGGGCGACAAGGGGCTGAGTCCCGATCGCGATTGGTTAAAGGTTTTTTTTTCTAATCGATTATCTGATCTGGAAGTGAGAGATAGAAATGAGGGTAAGGGAGTTATATTATATATATATATATATTTATTTTTCTTCTTTAAAAGGTACCTTTTTATTTTAACCTCAAAACGAGACCAACCGCCTGTCGTCCATAGCTAATTACCCCCATTCCGAACACAATGGGATATGTATCATAGGCTGATTCGACTGTTTTCGATCAGTTTTCGTCAAAATCAACATATAACTCTATATATTGAATTTGAACGCGCATTACAATTTACCGGGGCCACATACGAACTTTAAAAATTCCAGAAAAATATTTTCTAGCTTCGTATTGACGATAAGGTCCTAACAAAACTAGTTTCGTCGAATTCTGAGATCGTTTGAAAAATGGCCATTTTCCAGTCGATGAAAATCAAGTAAAACTGGTCAAACGCGTTTTCCTTTTCCACGCTTACATATTGATTCGAAAAATTATGAAAATTGGAATCTAGCAATAACTTGACATCACGGATCCAACAAAAGTGGTCTCATCGAAATCCGAGGTCGTTTGCAAAATGGCTATTTTTAAGTGCCGAAATTCCATAGCGACTATTCTGGATTTTCATTTGGACATATCTTTTGATTCCCGCTATGAAATTCCAATCTTTCGGATTCGTTGGAAAGATATCCTCAAATAGATCCTATTATTTTTTGTTTCACTAAAATCCGGTTTATTTTGCACCCGGTATATTCAATTGAAGTTTGAAATTGAATTATCGAACTACCGCGCCATTTTCAATTCTATTTATCATTATAAATAAAATATTTATATTCTAACGACGATTAAAATAAATATATATGTTCGAATTATATTCAAAATAAAATTTTCGTCGTTATTATGTAAAAGAATTCAATTTAAATTTTCAAAATTCATTAAAATTGCCAAAATAAAAAATTTAAATTGGCCCAGATTTTACGGGTTGTTACTATCCCTGTGCTCTGTAACAATTAGTGATTCATCCCTATATTGAGTGGGCAAAATTTCAGATTGTTTTCTCTGTTTACTAACAGAATAAGATACAATTATTCACAAGTTCTATTTTGAAAGAATGGTACTACTAAAATTATACTTATCATTATCAGAAAAGCTTGCTACATAAACTCTTAGACTTATCCAAACAAGCTTCAATTTTTGTTTTAGAATACACACATACTGAAAATTACAAAGTTTGGAATTGTTTGTCAGGATAGGTTACAAATCAACTCAGAGTGTCGAGTCTAAGTCTTTTCAAAATTATTTCATGGTCATCATCCAAAAAGTCAAAGGGAAGTTGAGGATGCTTCATGTAAATACGTCAAAGGTCATCTTGAAAATGATCTCTTCCAAATCTATATGATGATTTTGTTAAAAATTCTCTTCTTAGTCTAAAAAATGAGTGTAAAGCATCCTTTGAAACTACATCCTCATGGAGAACGAGATTCTTCTATTACATAAAATAAAATCAGAATTCACTAATATAAGAAGTTTTCATCAGAAGAATACATTCATAATTCCATAGTTTACGAATATTCATCTTGTTCGTACGATATTGACTTTTCGAATAACTCAGAGATAAATCTGTTCTTATTGTACTTGAGATTTTCTTGGGGTAAGTCCCTGGGAATTGAATGGACCCTTGGTAGGTTCCAGCGAGCCCTACCCTACGATCATCTAAGCATCATCTGTGAAGACAACAAAGTAAACCACCACTAAACTCCCCTAAGAAAGAAATATCTACCATTTCAAATTGGTTATAGACCTTATACAAAAAATCTATCATAATATCATTATCTTCTATCAACATCCAAAATAAAGTCACCAACTCTTCGTTTTCCTTAAGAATTGTTTCTCTTCGAAGTCGTGCTTCCTTTATTCTTGGCCCAGCCTCATGTTCTTTATAAGACATCAATTTTGAGGCACTTTTATCAAGATCATTATATTTTCGAGATAAAGTATTATAATCTTTTAGCAACTTGTCCTGCTCTATATCAGAACAAATTATTTCCATTTATTTCTTATCTAACTCTACCTTATAAAATGAGGCAATGTTTTTCCTTGACAATAAGTTATTGGGAATCAGTTACCATGAATCTAAAAGGGAAGATTACAGTGAAAGCCATACCTGAGAAATGGGGACTTCAGGTTGAGCAGGTTGTTCTTTTCCTTTCTGCCCTTTGTCGGAGAGGCCACTATCCGTATTAAAAAAATTCACTAGATCCTGAGCGTTGGGAGCATCTAAATGATCATGGTTTGCATCCTCAAAGCCATGGGTACCACCAACAGAAGGAGGAGGGTTTCCGTCTCCTCCAACAAAGTCATCACGATGGCTCTCGTCTCCAGGACCAAGACGTCACCACAATTATCATCATCCTTATTGTCATCAACAACAACATAATCATCCTCCTCATTTCCTTCATATGAATCAAAGTCATCAATAAGATCCTCAATATACAGAAGCTCATCAGGCTTCATTGGGTCTTTCTCGGGAACTTGAATCCCTTGCTTGACCTGCTCATTCTTGTTCATAACTTTATCTGCAATAGAATGATCAACCGAAGAGAATTCATTCTCGGGGTATTTCTGACAATTATCATAGTATGCTAAGAAAAGAGCATCTTCGAAAGTGTTCAGCATTGCACTTGCAAAATTGGAGTCCAAAAATGAAGATATTCTTTCTTTGGCTTCAAAAACAATTCACTTAGCATTGGAGAGTGCATCTTAGACCTTAGAAAAGAATTTGTCTTTCTCTTTTAACTTGTTAGCATGATCAACTACCATTCTCGCATTTTCATCCTCGAGTTCTTCGTTTAGACAACTCAAGAGTTAAAAATTTATCAAACATGAGATTTTTAGCCTTTCTCTCTATAACGACCCAAACTTCCCCTTACGGGAAAGCCCAGATTGAGTTGAGAACACGACAAATCAAAACACAAATAGAAGAACACTTCATTTCTATTACAACAATTTACATCAGAGTAAAAGAATATAACAGAGTATGAATAAATATTATATATCAAAAAATATCAAAATTTAATTTACATTAGTAGCAGAAAAATAATACGTAGCACAACATAAAGAAATACACGAATACAGAGCTTTCCGAATATAGCTCCAGTTGTAAACCAGGGTCCTGTAAAATAGAAATCTGCAAAACCAAAACTACTAGCTACCCGTGTGGAAAATAGGGGCAACTAGAATTTAGGTTAAAACAATAAACTCCACGTCAGTCATGGGACTGGTGTGAGAACTAAAACAGTTATTTAGAACTTTACTTTAGAAATAAAGTAAATCAAGGGACCACGCCGTATAAAATAGGATGGGTTTTCTCCCAAGAATACCAGTGCATAAAACCGTTTATAAATAGCATAATGCTTTTCGAAAAATGAAGCTATTATAAGACTCAGGTCCCATCACACCATGCAACGCCAGCCGGAGGATAGAGTTTTACGTTATAATAGTCAAACATGCTTGGTACGTTTAAAACAAATCATTTTGATATTACTATAAGTGTATAGTGTCAAAATCACTTCACATATAAATGTATCAATCATAGACGGCATAGTATCCCATGCTACTATGTCGTCGTATTGGGTTCTACAATTAAAACCGAAATGTAACGTATTGGAAATTGGATTTCCGTCATGAGTCGAGGCTAGGGATGGCTCCTCACCGATTCGAGACACTCTAGCAAATGCCTCAGGATTACACACTCTGGGCAACCCCTGGATCTTCAGGACCGGTCCACACTTACGCTAGTGGATTAATTATTCCTGATTACACGTTCCCCGGTCCTATCTGACCTATCCATCGGTCCCATAGTGACCGATATATCCGAGGCGCCACACTATCCATCATCCACATAGGTAAAAATATAAATATCTGGGCTCCATACCATGACACAACCCATAGCTAGAAAGAAACTTAGGGCACTCCCTGTAGTCACGATCCCATTTTTGACTTATACCGAGGTGTGAGGATCGCGAATTAACGCTATACACAAAGCTATGCTATTTAAAGCCGTGCTTTGATCATCAACCACAAGACGTTGCTTTTCAACAGAAGCCTTTGTCATTTGCATCTCAGCATGCCACACTGACAATTCACGCCATGCAACTGATGTCCATCGATATATAACCTCTAACCTCGTACGTCTCAGAGAAAGGTGTTAAGCAAGAGAATAAATTCTCCGCCACCAAAGAGATATATAGTTAATAAAGATCAATCAACACAGAATAAAATCCAATGTCGAACACACATCCATTTACTAGTCTGTTCTGGGTCTGAACGAAACCGGAGGCACCTTATTCCTCATCCCATATGTCCAATACAGGAGAGAGGTCCTCGCATATCCGGTCGATCTCCAAGTACGTCTGGATGATCACCACTTATTACCTTGTCTCGGGTATACAGCCCAATCAAGACATCAGTAATCATCCAAACGATGTGAAGATCTCCGGTCTTTAATCACCATCTTCATCGTCGACTTATCGTCGTATCAATTATTCAGAATGGGATGAACCTGGCCTTTCCGAATAACTCACGTATCTTATAAATAGTGCTATAAAAACACAACATAAACCTCATTCCAATTCAGAATATTCTTTTATTCAAATATTCTTTTCACAATTTAAACCAAATTAAGGTTTTCTAAACTAGTCGAGATTAGCAAACCTTACCAAAGCAATCATTTATTTTTTTTCCCAATCTCATCCTATTCATCCCATGGAGCAAACTGGTAGCACTCCATATTTAACACCATGGTGTTATAGGTAAAATTAATTACCATTTCTCATTCAAATCTAATTAAAGATTTAACTATCACCTGGAGTAAAACTGGTGGTACTCCATTCTCGATCTTTTCCCAAATTTGATAATTTAAATTATCACATTCATATTTCAATCTAACTAAAGATTCATTAAAACTCCACTTAGTTTTAATCTTTCAACAATCATTATTTAATGATTATTTAACTTTGGAAACACAAACATTCCGCATTGACAATCTACACAATACCATTGATTTCTGCCAATATATAACCTCTGAGCTCATACGTCTCAGAGAAGGATGTTAAGAAAGAGAATAAATTCTCCGCCACCAAACAAATATGTATTTAACAGAGATCAACAACATAGTTCGAAATAAAATGATCGACATGTAATCCTGTCTTTAACTGGGTTCAAGAACCAATTTCGTTTAAAACACAGTTCACGATAAACCCAAAATCACATTCCATTAATTATGAAATCTTCACGAAAAACAAATCAATATATAATCGATATCAGTTTCCATGTCCGATTAATAATATAAATGGAATAATGACAAAGCCTTTTAAATTCCATATATATTAATAGTCTTCCTCCACGGAAGCTCACTTCGATCATTACCAAATCGAATTCCATTCCATTCCAATTTATTTTATTAGATTGGAAAACTTTACTTTTTGAAAATTCCATTAAATCTTAACAAAATATTTATATATTCCAAATCACATTTCACTGTTAATCGGGTTAAAGAACGAATGTCGTTAAAAACACAGTTCACGATAAACCCAATTCACATTCCGTTTTATCCCAATTATCAAAAATAACCGGAAACTCTAATAATTTAATTAAAAGATTTATTCTTTTCACACGGGGTTTAGGAATAGCGTTACTGAAGACACCATTCACCAAAAATCCAAAATCCAATTTGATATTAAATACAAGGCTCTAAACAGAAATTATATCGGCTTATATTTAATATCAAATTCTGAAACCAACCCATATCATATGGGGAATAACAATATATATTTATCTTCCAAATTCCTCCACAACACCCATATAGTCCCGGAATCCAATATCGAAATATCCCGAAGATGATTTCTATTCAAATCCATTCCAGTTTATATATTGGAAATTTCTGGTTTTATTAAACCCTTTATATATCCAATTTATTTATTTAAAAATTATTAGATTTCAAATCTAGTTAATAACTAGTTCATTTAGATAAAAAAAATATTTTTATCTTTACAAATGTGTAATTTTTCATCCAAATTCTTTCCAAATCATTTATTCTGATTTTACACAAATTATTAATATTTTTGATAATTTTATCAAGGCCCTTTCAGTCGATTTCCATAAACGGTCATCGAACTGCATTTACAATGACCATTTCCAAATTTGATTTGGATATAATCCCAATCCAACCATTAGATTTGAAATCTCTTATATTAATGGAAAGCTCTTTCCGATACGAACCCAACGATTTCAGTTTTAGGAGAATCCAACGCTAGGATCTCCCGTAACGTCAATTCAAAGATAATGGCCAAAATTCGCGAATGGTCGCTACGCAGCATGTTCTATTCAGGCCACTAAATATATATAATATATATTATATATATATTTCATTCAAAACGTATTTTATAAATTCGTTTTAAAAAACGATTCCCACTTTCACTTCAATTTTAATTCAGAATTGAATATTCCTTATCATTAATATATAAATGATAATATTTTCAAAATATCATATTTTGAAATCATTTCCTTTTCAATATTCATTATGAAAAATGAATAAAATCGATATAATTATTTTTTGCGTTAATATGGCACAAATCTAATCAACACGACTTCAAACATTTTAATATTTTCGTGTCCATCCCAAATCAGACATCAAAAATCATATTTTAATCCTTTGCAAAATATTATTTTAAAATATTCGTTATTTTAAAATATTCGTTATTCCTGAATTGGAATCAGACCCAATCAATTAGCATATAGTTTTATTTATATGGATTTTATACAACACATGTATACAACAATAATGATAAACAATCAACCATAATCCAGAGTGCATTACACAACTGCATAAGCACTAAATATAAATAATTAACGCTTACAACAGTCTGTCAACCAATCGATTGACATACAACTAAACAATTGGGATTAGTGTACGTCAAATATCGTCCCAATACCCATGTGGGGTTTCAACCAACAAATACTGAATATTATTTGTGTAGTTGGGCGATGTGCAAAATTTATCGTCCCAATCCATGTTAGTTAAATGGGTGTACATAAACAAATCGTCCGATTTGTAAATGAATATTTATTTTTATTTTAGGAGAATTTTATGCCATTCATATAGATGTTAAAAATTATAATTTTTAATGATAAAATATTTATTTCAACACATGCATATTTTTAATAGTTCATTCATTCAATAAAAATGATATTTTTATTGTTCAAACATTTTATTCAACACATGAATATTTTATACAGTTCATACGCACATTAAAAATTATAATGGCACGATAAATATTTATTTTATAAAATTTCGGCATTATAATGGAACGATATTAAAACCAGAGTAATATCTAGCATTACCCCTCTCCGGATACCGGCTCGCGACATACACAATCAACCCAATCTATCACAAAACCACAATACAACTCATAACCACAATACAGTCAATTTTCCCAATACAATCCAAACAAACAACTATGTTTGTACAATAAATAGTGTCGGGGGCATCTAAGCCCCGTCTGCATCCTAGTATATATTTAACTATAAAATAATTAGAGTGAGAAATGGTTCTCACATTGGAATCCACTCCGTCGTTGTTTTCTTATGCTCTGAATTTCTGTTATGGTTCCAGAATTTGCAAATGAGCTCCAATCTTCATGCCATATATTTTTCTAGCTTAAACGCGCCATTCCGGACAGTTTTCGCCTAGTGGCCTTTCTTCCGAAAATGCTCCATTTCGCCGGAAATCACGAAAACACATAAATTAGACAACATATTTTGGACGCGTTTTTTGAACAACTCCGCAATCCAAAATATGATTT
Organism: Allium sativum; assembly: GCA_030737875.1. Taxonomy (NCBI): domain Eukaryota; kingdom Viridiplantae; phylum Streptophyta; class Magnoliopsida; order Asparagales; family Amaryllidaceae; genus Allium; species Allium sativum. The sequence continues at coordinate 207,394,261 of CM060910.1, read as the reverse complement.
CCATATAGCAAAATTGAAGAGTAAATCGTGCTCTTCGATTTTGTTACTGTGGAGTTTTGGCCAGAGGGGCTCGGATTGGAATTTATTGGCTAACACAGGTCAGGGTCTTAATTGCAAAATTGAAAATTAGTGGAAAGTGGTTTTTTAGCCACCGGGGGACCCACGGTCGGACTAGGTGGCGGGAGTGGTGCGCCGGGGGTTGCTACAGGCCAGGGGGTGCTGATGGAGGGTGGCGGCAGCTATGGGGCCCACAGCGGTGGAATTAGGGGAGCTAGGGTTTGGGGATTTCGTCGGAGAAGGGGGGAGAGAGAGGCGACGGGGATGAGGAGGCGGAGGTGCTGGGGGGTCCGGCGGTGGGGCGCAGGCCGGAGGTGCGGTGGGCGGCCTAAGGGAGCGAAGCGATTTCTTTTTTTTCTCTTCTATTTTGAACGACGGGTGAGTGGATAGAAAAGTGGAGGGTTGACTAATTTATATATATTTATTATTTTTATTCTCCCAAAAGTTAATCTTTCTTTCGAATTCGAAATCGGACCCACCGACTGCCGCCCTAGCTAATTACCCCCATTCCGGACACAATGGGATATGTTTCGTATTGCAATTCGACTGTTTCGATCAGTTTTCATCAAAATCAAGATATAAAATAATATAATGTTAAAATTTATTTCAACGTACATTCTAATTTACCAGGGCTGCATACTGACTCCAAAAATCCCAGAAAAATAAATCTAGCTATGTTTTGACGATATGGTCCTAACACAAATAATTTCATCGAATTTTGGAACCATTTGAAAAATGGTCATTTTCCAGTCGATTAAATTCAAACTAAAAGTACCAAACGCGTTTAAATTCACTACGCTCACATATCAATTCCAAAAATTGTGAAAATTGGAATCTAGCAATAATTTGACATTCCGGATCCAAAAAAAGTGGATTCATCGAAAACAGAGGTCGTTTGCGAAACGACTATTTTTAAGGGCTATATATTATATAAAATATATATAAATTCCATAGCGACTATTCTGACTTTTAATCTGGACATAACTTTTAATTTATATTATGAAATTTCAATTTTTCACATTCGTTAAAAGGATATTATTAAAAAGATTCAAATATTTCTTGTTTTACTTAAATCCGATTTATTTTGAATCCTGTACATTCATTTGAAATTTGAAATCGAATTTTCAAACTACCGCTCCATTTCAGGCTCGTTTTATAATTAAAATAAATTTATACGTTGTAATTCTGATTTAAATAAATTTTTAGTCATTATTATTTAAAGTAAATTATTTTAATGTTTCAAAATCCGTTAAAATAGCTCAAATAAAAATTTTAAATTGGTTCTGAAAATCCGGGTTGTTACACTCTCTTCTGCAAGCTCTGACTTAGCCTTTTCGAGAGATGTTTATAAATCCATGCATTCTTTCTCTTGCTATACCCTCGCAGCATTCAGAGCATTAACTTTAGATTCCAGGCCAGCTTTCTCCTCCTCAAGTTTTGCAATCTCGGGGAAAGACGGAGAAATCACCTCCTGAAGGGAGAACCATCTTTTGGTTATCTGAAAAGAAGAAAGCAAAATCGTTGTTAATGTAAGAACAAAAGACAAAGAAAATAAAAGAAAAAAGGTTGTAGCAAAATTTGTTGCTCGATAAGGGATTGTCACAAGTTCACTAAGTCTGAAAATGAAGAGGGCGACGAAATGTTGGTAATGTCTTTAGCGGAAAGAGCAAGTTTTGCGATTTAATCAAAATCTTGAGCCTATAGAGAAGGCCTCGAAAGACTAGTATGTTCAGGAGTTGGACCCAGATTTTGCCGATGCTCCATCCAATCCAAAGTCTTTGGAGAGTCAGTCATCATTTGATTAACAAAATCGCTTCCCATGGTCATTGTGTGATAAGAGCCCACGTCAAAGAGTAATACTAGCTAAAAGAGCAGTAAGATCAGGAGTATGTTGCTCAACGGACACAATGACAAGTCTATGAAAAGAGAGGAAGGGGTAGAAGTTTCATCCTTGTGCCTCTTGGAAGCTGATTAATCATCAGTTGTTACAAGCTTTCTCTTAGCTACAGCCTTAGATTTGGCTAGAGCATCCAGAGTAGATCTCGCAATGAAAGCTTCGGTAGCTAATCAAACTAATAACGTCAGAAAAGTGAATTACGGTTTCAAAAGTCACTTTACAAGAGCAATCTTACTTGAAGTTCCCGAAAATAGAGGGGTCATTTGTTTGAATGCACTATAGCCCAAAGATAAAGCTTTGCACCAGAGAAATGGTAGGGTGGTTGTCCCAAAATCTTTTTTCCTAGAACGAGAAAGGCATATTTCAAGATACTTTCCAGAGTCAGCAAATGGGATCGCTTTCCCAATTTCTCAAAAGCATTATAAATTGCATTAACAAACTTAGCTTCCTTACCACTCAAACTTTTCTTCGTGGGAGTAGAGGCTGAAAAGAAATGAAGATTAGACAAAGCATGGAGATGACACAATAAATATAGAAAAAAATATAAATAGCCTACCAGGATGGGCAGAAGTACCTATGATACCTGGGGTGCACCTGATATAGAAAAATTAAGCTTCCTAGTCTTTAAATATATTAAAACCATTACTAATCAGTTTCTTTGTAGGATTCATGTGAAAGATAGGCGAATCCACTCCTTTAGCTACAAACAGTTGTAGCAAGTAATGAAGAATACATGTATTGAGGGTAGATTGTCCTGACTCAAGCGCTGGAAGCTCAAGACATAGAAGATAACTGTACATATTTGGGGTCAACTGAATTGGAGCAAGGTGAAGATGCTGCAAAAACGTAGAAATGAACTCTGGGAAAGGAAAGAAGCCAGCATGCTAGATATGGATGGCTAAATACGAAAAGAATCCTTCTAGTGGATTCTGAATAGTGTCCTTTTCAGAAGCAAAGATGGCATCTGCCCAGTCATACCAAAGCCTTCGAGAATTACTGTGACAGCAAGGAATTTCGCTCGGTCCGAACCAGTCGCTAAACCGACCCAGACCGTTCGAAGCGCCCTATCGTTTGAGAACAGGACAAAATAGAACGCATACAAAAGAACAATTCACTGTATATCACAACAATGCATCAGATTACAAGAATATACAGAGTATAAACAAATAAATATTACACAGAAATATCAGAGATTTAAATTACATTTAAATACATCGCAGCGGAAAATAATACAATACACAACTAGAAGGAGATATACGGATACAAAGCTTTCCGGATATCGTTCCAGCTGTAAACCAGGAACCTGTGAATATAAATCTGCAAAACCAAAACTACTAGCTGCCCGTGTCAAAATAAGGGCACCCAGAGTTTAGGTTAAAACAATAAACTCCAGGTCAGTCATGGGACTGGTGTGAGAACTAAAACAGTTGTAAATCTTTATTTTAAAGTTAGGTAAATCAAGGGACCACGCCGTATAACACGGAACGGGTTTCCTCCCAAGAACACAAGTGCATAAAACAACAGCGCAATGCTAAATAAAGAAAAATGAAGCTGTTATAAGACCCAGGTCCTATCACACAATGCAACGCAAGCCGGGGGATAGGGTTTTTACCTTATAATAGCCAAGAATGCTTGATACGTTTAAAAGAAATCATTTGATACCATTATAAGTGCATAGTGTATAAAACAACTTCAAATCATAAGTATCAATCATAGGCGACATGAGCGTCCCATGCCACTATGTCGCCATATATAGTTTTACAAATAAAACCGCAAATGTCACGTATTTGGAAATTGGATTTCCGTCTGTGAACCGAGGCAAAAGATAGTCCTCAACCGATTCGAGACGCTCTAGCCCGTCCCTCAGGAACAGCCGCAACTGCCCCTTGGATCGTCAGGGCCGGTCCACCGATGTGGATTATAATGCCTGAACAATACGTTCCTCCGCCCTTTGGGGCGTAAATGAGCCAACGAATACTCCATCGGACCCGGATCGTCTGATCAAACCGAGGCGCCTCGCAACAGCAACAACCACATAGGTGAAAAGTATATAAATGTCAGGGCTGGTAGGTCACTGACACCACCCTAGCTAGAAAGAAAACACATGTCCCCCCGAGGTCCGTCTCCCGTTTTTGGTTCACCACCGGGGTGTGAGGCTCGCGAACTCACTTTACACAAAGCTGTGCCACACAGGCTGTGCTTTGATCATCACCACAAGACTTTGCTTTTCAACAGAAGCCTCAATCAATTGCCACTTAGGCATGCCACACAGGCAATTCACTCCATGCGTTTGATATCCATCAATATATAACCCCTGAGCTCGTACGTCTCAGAGAAGGGCGTTAAGCAAGAGAATAAATTCTCCGCCGCCAAACAGATATATATTTTATAGAGATCAATCACACGGACTAAAATCCAATGTCACACACACAGTCCATTTACAAGTCCGTTCTGGGTCTGAACGAAACCGGAGGCACCTAGTACCCCGCATATCCATCGATCTCCAAGCACGTCTGGACGATCACCAACTGTTTCCATCTTCTTGGGTGTACAGCCCAATCAAGATCATCAGTAATCACCCAAACGACGTGAAGACCTCCGGTCTTCGACCATCGTCTTCATCTTCGACTTATCGTCGTATTAGTTATTCAGAATGGGATAAACCCGGTCTTTCCGAATAACTCGCGTATATTTTAAATAAGTGTTACACAAACACAACATACGCCTCATTCCAATTCATCAGTCACTAACCGTAAATTAACAAGAGAATAATTCCCCAAATATTAACCCCGAAGGCCGAAACCAACATCAGATCAATATCCAGAAAACCATTCTGCTTGGTTAACCGACAGTTAGTTTCTAAATTTCACATTCATAGGGAAAGGTTCCCATTAATTTTATCAAAGATAAATTCTTTTTATTTATTCTTTAATCTTCTTTTGAATTTCGATTCAACTAGTCGGGATTAACGAACCTTACCGAAGTAATCATTTGTTTTAATTTCCCAACCCCAACCTATTAATCCCATGAAGTAAAACTGGTCCTACTTCATATCTAACATCACGGTGTTATTGGTAAATTCAATTACCATTTCTCGTTCAAATCTAATTAAAGATTTAACTATCGCCTGGAGCAAAACTGGTGATACTCCATTCTCGATCATTTCAATCTAATTAAAGATTCATTAAAACTCCACTTAGTTTTAATCTTTAACGGGGTTAAAGAATCAGTGTCATTTAAAACACAGTTCACGATAAACCCAAAATCACATTCCATTAATTATCGGGTTAAAGAACGAGTGTTATTTAAAACACCATTCACGATAAACCCAAGAATCAATTCGAATTCAATTCCAATTAAATATTATTTAATTGGTATACTTCATTAAATTTAAATAAAAAGATTTAATCTTTTCTCACCTGGGTTCAAGAACAGTGTTAGTCAAGACACCATTCACGACAAACCCAAATCACATTTGATATTAAATACAAGGCTCTGAATAGAAAATATATCGGCTTATATTAAATATCAAATTCTACGACCAACAGATATCGTATTGGAAATAACGATATATATATCTATATCTTTCAAATTTCCATAACAGTATCTGTATAATCACGAAATCCAACATCGAAATATTCCAAAGACAATTTCGATTCAAATCCATTCCAATGCAATCATTGGAAATTCTGGTTATTTTCAAAACCATTTCAAATTCAGTTTATTTATTTAAAAATAAATAGAATTATAATTCTAGTTCAAAACTAGTTCATTTCGATAAAAAAAATCTATTTTTATCTTTTCAAATATGGAGTTTTTCATCCCAATCATTTCTAAATCATTTCTTATGATTTTACACAAATTATTGATATTTTTAATGATTTTATCAAGGCCCGTACATTCGATTTCCATCAATGGCCATCGAACTGCACTTACAGCGACCTTTTTCAAATTTGATTTGGACATAATTCCAAATCCAACCGTTAGCTTTCTAATTTCTAATATTCGTTAGAAAGCTCTTTTCGATACGAACCCAACGGTTCCGGTTTTAGGAGAATCCGACGGTCGGATCTCCCGTAATGTCCGTTTGAAATAAATGGTCGAAATTCACGAACTGCAGCGACGCGGCGCATTCTATTCAGGCCATAATATTATATATAATATATATATAATATATACTTCGTCGATTTCAATTCAAAACGGGCTTTATAAATCGTTTTAAATTTATTTTCAAAACGGTTTCATGTTCATATTCAATTGCATTTCAATTCGAATTCATTTATATTCAATTTCAATTTCAATTCGAATTCAATTCTATTCTGTTTCAATTCGAATTCATTTATATTCAATTTCAATTCGAATTTCTATTCTTTTCAAAATATTAGATTTTGAAATCACTTTCGATATTCATTATAAAATGAATAAAATCGATATAAATATCGTTCACGTCAAAATGGCGTCAATCTAATCAACACGGCTTCATATATTGATATTTTCAAATATTCCATTTCGAATATTTCTATTTCAAATATTTCCTACTATCAAAATATTTGTTATTATCAAAATATTTGTTATTATCAAAATATTTCGTTCAACACATGACTAATCTCAACGGATGAGTACAGTCAACACATGAACCTTTATTTTTTTTATTTATCTTTATTTTCTAAATTGGAATGAGGCCCAATCAATCACCATATAATGTTAATTATATGGATTTTCATACATCACACGTATATAATAGCATTGAAAAATAATCAACCATCAACCAAAGTGCACTACACTGTATAAGCATCAAATATAGATATCTAACGCTCATAACAGCCTGTCAATCAATCGATTGACATATTTAATCAATCAGGATGAGTGAACTTCAAATTTCATCCCAACACCCGTGTGGGGTTTCAAACAATCAAACACAGATTTTTATTCGTGCAGTTGGGCGATGTGTAAAATTTATCGACCCAATCAATATCAGTCAAATCAGTGCATATAAACAAATCGGCCGATTTGTCTATAAATATCTATTTATTCACTTTCACGTTAGAAATTATATTTTTAACCATAAAATATTTTATTTTAACATATGAATTTCTATTCAGTTCATTTATTCAATAAAATTGATATTTTTATTTTTCTAACATATTTTATAAAATTTCGGCGGCATAACGGCACGATACTAGAAACGGGACGAGGCCTAGCCTTATCCCCGGTCTAGTGAAGGCCCACGCCATTCACACATCAATCAAATCAATTTCATTTCACCAAACAATTCAATTCAAACCAAATATTCTAACTAACTACACAACCAAACAATTTAACAAACAAGCCATCCATGGTCTGTGGATGACGGGTGTCGGGTGCTACTAAACACCGTCTACATCCTAGTATATATATTTATAACTAGAAAAATTAATTTGAAAGGTGAGAAGTTCTCACCAATAGCTATCCCAATTCTACGACTCTTCTTTTGTAGAAATCTTCGTCGTTCTTGCCCTTTTGTCACTTTCGTTGCCCGTATTCACTACATATATAAAAATCACATTTTTATATCTTCATTCTAATAAATAAAAATCATATTTTTATTTCTAATTTTTATTTCTAAAACTAATGCTACTTTTATATTTAAAAACAAAGCTATTTTTATTCAAGGAAGAATCTATATTTTTATTCATCGTAAAGTCATATTTTTCTTCAACAAAAGATTAAATTTTTCATCAACAAAAGATTACATTTTTTTTCTAACCAAAAATGATTTCTTTTTATAGAAAAATCGCGTCTTGAATCCAATCTTTATATGGTTGAAAACCCTATTTTATATATACAAAATCAGTCCTTCTTTTTATTTCAACCTAATACTTATATATATACATTTCAAATTTTAAAACCATCATATATATAAAAGAATCCAGATTTAAAACTCTATATTTTAACTAAATATGAATAAATAAAATAGAAAGGGGCTTACAGTATTTTTTCTTTCAGCGAGAGGGGGTTTCGCCGTTGGAATCGGGCTGAGGAAGGGCACGCAGGAGTGCTGCAGGCGGAGGGAGAAGTCGTCGGAGCAGTGGCGGTTGGCTGCGATGCAGTGGAGGTGTGGTTGCGTCAGTCGTAGGAGGGGCGGAGGAAGCTTCGACGGTGGAAGGTGGGGCTACTCGATTTGGGGGTAGCAGACTTCGATCGGAGGGAGGGCGTGAGGTAGGGGAGGGTTGAACGGAGGGGGAGGGCGGAGCTAGGGCGGCTGGTCGGAGGCGCGGTGGCGCGGTGGCGCGTGCGTGGCAGGGCGATGTCAGGGAGGATCGGTTTATATTTTTTTTTCTTTAATCTGTTCGTTTCGATCTGGAGAATTGAAAAGGGGGGGTAGGCGTTGACTTTGAATAGGGGAGGACGTGGGGTTTTGAATTTATTTAATTATTATTTTATCCCTAAAAGTTAATTTCTAAATCGAACTCGAAATCAAGCCCACCGACTGTCGCCCCTAGCTAATTACCCTCATTCCGAACACAATGGGATATGTTGCGCAAGCTGATTCGGCTGTTACGATAGGTTTTCCTTAAAATCAAATTATAAATCAGTGTATATTCAATTTTTACGCACATTTCAATGTACTGGGGTCACATATGGACTCAGAAAATTACAGAAAAATTATTTCTAGCTTCGTATCGACGATACGGTCCTAACAAAACTAATTTCGTCGAATTCCGAGAGCGTTTGAAAAATGGCCAATTTCTGGTCGATCAGAATTGACTGAAATATACCAAACGCGTTTTCCTTTGCCACGGCCACATATTGATTCTGAAAATTCTGCAAATTTGCAACTAGCAATAAATCGACATTCCGGATCCAACAAAAGTGGTTTCGTCGAAATCCGAGGTCGTTTGTAAAATGTCCATTTTTCAAGGGCCTTTATATATATTAAAATATATATAAATTCCACAGCGACTTTTCTGAATTTTAAACTGGACATATCTTTTGATTCCCGCTATGATATTTCGATTTTTCGGATTCGTTGGAAAGATATTATCAAATAGATCCTATGATTTTTGGTTTCACTAAAATCCGGATTGTTTTGCACCCGGTACATTCAATTGAAGGTTGAAATCGAATTATCGAACTACCTCGCCATTTTCAATTCTATTATAATTATATATAATTATTTATATTCGAACGATGACATATATAATATATACGTCGAATTCTATCCAAAATAAATTTCTCGTCGATATTATTTAAAATAATTCATTTTAAATAATCAAAATTCGCTAAAATTGCCAAAATAAAAATTTTAAACTGGCCCAGATTTTCGGGTTGTTACAATCTCCCCCACTTAAAACTTTTCGTCCCCGAAAAGGAACAAAGTCGAAAGCGGTTTGATTAATCAACTCTACGTTCGATCTGGCTTCCATTCTCCAACTTTTCAGTTTCTGAGAATTTTCAAATTCTTCAAAAATTTGGCTAACACCCGGAATTTTCGAAAAATTTCGCCATAACCTCCCCTGCACCGGGAGCCACGGGAAAATCCCGAAATTGCCATATAGGCCTTCTGATCTCAAAAAGAAAAAGAAAAACCCAAGCGGCTAGCCAATAGGCTCATAAAATCATCATCACCCAAACAAAACAGTAAATTATGTAGTAAACATGTACCTATTTGTCGGGCAAACAAATTTTATTCTCTGCTCTAGCCTCCTTGCTATGACCTGTTCAATGTAAGTACAAGTATATGCAAGCAAATGCGACCAAATTTCAATAATATTTCAATATGTGATTCAATTAGGCGTAATGGTTCAAAATTATCAAACAATTAAACAAACAACGCAAACATCAATCAATTAGTGAATTATCATTTCAAATGCATAACTTTGATATATAGTCAAAAATCAGATTTTTTTTTGATGCCAAATCACAACAATAAACCCTATCTAGTTTCGGTTCTCACACCAGTCAATAGGAAATATATAGAAATCTCACTTTCGTCACTCGAAAATAAATACTGGCGACGGTGCCCCATCACCAGAATTATCCCCGGGCAATTAGAGTATGATTCTATAACTATCCAATACATTAAAACTTCGAATACACGTTTGCAAGACATATATGCAAAATCTCTACATATTGGATTGTCCCGATCAATATAGAATAAATAATCAAATACGAACAACGGTTTAAATTTTCAAAACAAAAATTGGTTTCATTTTAATAATAGACTCTTCACACTCGTCCTAGGATACTACTGATCCCATCTCTAACGAGTCATTCTCATTGGATATTACTAATCCAATCTCTGATGAATTCTTTCATATGGTTCTAATGTGTCTTGTTCTCTGAGCTTTGTAAACCAAAGCTCTGATACCAACTGTGACGACAAGGAATTTCGCTCGGTCCGAACCAGTCGCTAAACCGACCCAGACCGTTCGAAGCGCCCTATCGTTTGAGAATAGGACAAAATAGAACGCATACAAAAGAACATTTCACTGTATATCACAACAGTGCATCAGATTACAAGAACATACAGAGTATAAACAAATAAATATTACACAGAAATATCAGAGATTTAAATTACATTTAAATACATCGCAGCGGAAAATAATACAATACACAACTAGAAGGAGATATACGGATACAAAGCTTTCCGGATATCGTTCCAGCTGTAAACCAGGAACCTGTGAATATAAATCTGCAAAACCAAAACTACTAGCTGCCCGTGTCAAAATAATGGCACCCAGAGTTTAGGTTAAAACAATAAACTCCAGGTCAGTCATGGAACTGGTGTGAGAACTAAAACAGTTGTAAATCTTTATTTTAAAGTTAGGTAAATCAAGGGACCACGCCGTATAACACGGAACGGGTTTCCTCCCAAGAACACAAGTGCATAAAACAACAGCGCAATGCTAAATAAAGAAAAATGAAGCTGTTATAAGACCCAGGTCCTATCACACAATGCAACGCAAGCCGGGGGATAGGGTTTTTACCTTATAATAGACAAGAATGCTTGATACGTTTAAAAGAAATCATTTGATACCATTATAAGTGCATAGTGTATAAAACAACTTCAAATCATAAGTATCAATCATAGGCGACATGAGCGTCCCATGCCACTATGTCGCCATATATAGGTTTACAAATAAAACCGCAAATGTCACGTATTTGGAAATTGGATTTCCGTCTGTGAACCGAGGCAAAAGATAGTCCTCAACCGATTCGAGACGCTCTAGCCCGCCCCTCAGGAACAGCCGCAACTGCCCCTTGGATCGTCAGGGCCGGTCCACCGATGTGGATTATAATGCCTGAACAATACGTTCCTCCGCCCTTTGGGGCGTAAATGAGCCAACGAATGACTCCATCGGACCCGGATCGTCTGATCAAACTGAGGCGCCTCGCAACAGCAACAACCACATAGGTGAAAAGTATATAAATGTCAGGGCTGGTAGGTCACTGACACCACCCTAGCTAGAAAGAAAACGCATGTCCCCCCTGAGGTCCGTCTCCCGTTTTTGGTTCACCACCTGGGTGTGAGGCTCGCGAACTCACGTTACACAAAGCTGTGCCACACAGGCTGTGCTTTGATCATCACCACAAGACTTTGCTTTTCAACAGAAGCCTCGATCAATTGCCACTTAGGCATGCAACACAGGCAATTCACTCCATGCGTTTGATATCCATCAATATATAACCCCTGAGCTCGTACGTCTTAGAGAAGGGCGTTAAGAAAGAGAATAAATTCTCCGCCGCCAAACAGATATATATTTTATAGAGATCAATCACACGGACTAAAATCCAATGTCAGACACACAGTCCATTTACAAGTTCGTTCTGGGTCTGAACGAAATCGGAGGCACCTAGTACCCCGCATATCCATCGATCTCCAAGCACGTCTGGACGATCACCAACTGTTTCCATCTTCTTGGGTGTACAACCCAATCAAGATCATCAGTAATCACCCAAACGACGTGAAGACCTCCGGTCTTCGACCATCGTCTTCATCTTCGACTTATCGTCGTATCAATTATTCAGAATGGGATAAACCCGGTCTTTCCGAATAACTCGCGTATATTTTAAATAAGTGTTACACAAACACAACATACGCCTCATTCCAATTCATCAGTCACTAACCGTAAATTAACAAGAGAATAATTCCCCAAATATTAACCCTGAAGGCCGAAACCAACATCAGATCAATATCCAGAAAACCATTCTGCTTGGTTAACCGACAGTTAGTTTCTAAATTTCACATTCATAGGGAAAGGTTCCCATTAATTTTATCAAAGACAAATTCTTTATATTTATTCTTTAATCTTCTTTTGAATTTCGATTCAACTAGTCGGGATTAACGAACCTTACCGAAGTAATCATTTGTTTTAATTTCCCAACCCCAACCTATTAATCCCATGAAGTAAAACTGGTCCTACTTCATATCTAACATCACGGTGTTATTGGTAAATTCAATTACCATTTCTCGTTCAAATCTAATTAAAGATTTAACTATCGCCTGGAGCAAAACTGGTGATACTCCATTCTCGATCATTTCAATCTAATTAAAGATTCATTAAAACTCCACTTAGTTTTAATCTTTAACGGGGTTAAAGAATCAGTGTCATTTAAAACACAGTTCACGATAAACCCAAAATCACATTCCATTAATTATCGGGTAAAGAACGAGTGTTATTTAAAACACCATTCACGATAAGCCCAAGAATCAATTCGAATTCAATTCCAATTAAATATTATTTAATTGGTATACTTCATTAAATTTAAATAAAAAGATTTAATCTTTTCTCACCTGGGTTCAAGAACAGTGTTAGTCAAGACACCATTCACGACAAACCCAAATCACATTTGATATTAAATACAAGGCTCTGAATAGAAAATATATCGACTTATATTAAATATCAAATTTTACGACCAACAGATATCGTATTGGAAATAACGATATATATATCTATATCTTTCAAATTTCCATAACAGTATCTGTATAATCACGAAATCCAACATCGAAATATTCCAAAGACAATTTCGATTGAAATCCATTCCAATGCAATCATTGGAAATTCTGGTTATTTTCAAAACCATTTCAAATTCAGTTTATTTATTTAAAAATAAATAGAATTATAATTCTAGTTCAAAACTAGTTCATTTCGATAAAAAAAAAAAATCTATTTTTATCTTTTCAAATATGGAGTTTTTCATCCCAATTCTTTCTAAATCATTTCTTATGATTTTACACAAATTATTGATATTTTTAATGATTTTATCAAGGCCCGTACAGTCGATTTCCATCAATGGCCATCGAACTGCACTTACAGCGACCTTTTTCAAATTTGATTTGGACATAATTCCAAATCCAACCGTTAGATTTCTAATTTCTAATATTCGTTAGAAAGCTCTTTTCGATACGAACCCAACGGTTCCGGTTTTAGGAGAATCCGACGGTCGGATCTCCCGTAATGTCCGTTTGAAATAAATGGTCGAAATTCACGAACTACCGCGACGCGGCACGTTATATTCAGGCCATTATATTATATATATAATATATATATAATATATACTTCGTCGATTTCAATTCAAAACGGGCTTTATAAATCGTTTTAAATTTATTTTCAAAACGGTTTCTTGTTCATATTCAATTGCATTTCAATTCGAATTCATTTATATTCAATTTCAATTTCAATTCGAATTCAATTCTATTCTGTTTCAATTCGAATTCATTTATATTCAATTTCAATTCGAATTTCTATTCTTTTCAAAATATTAGATTTTGAAATCACTTTCGATATTCATTATAAAATGAATAAAATCGATATAAATATCGTTCACGTCAAAATGGCGTCAATCTAATCAACACGGCTTCATATATTGATATTTTCAAATATTCCATTTCGAATATTTCTATTTCAAATATTTCTATTTCAAATATTTCCTACTATCAAAATATTTGTTATTATCAAAATATTTGTTATTATCAAAATATTTCGTTCAACACATGACTAATCTCAACGGATGAGTACAGTCAACAGATGAACCTTTATTTTTTTTATTTATCTTTATTTTCTAAATTGGAATGAGGCCCAATCAATCACCATATAATGTTAATTATATGGATTTTCATACATCACACGTATATAATAGCATTGAAAAATAATCAACCATCAACCAAAGTGCACTACACTGTATAAGCCTCAAATATAGATATCTAACGCTCATAACAGCCTGTCAATCAATCGATTGACATATTTAATCAATCAGGATGAGTGAACTTCAAATTTCATCCCAACACCCGTGTGGGGTTTCAAACAATCAAACACAGATTTTTATTCGTGCAGTTGGGCGATGTGTAAAATTTATCGACCCAATCAATATCAGTCAAATCAGTGCATATAAACAAATCGGCCGATTTGTCTATAAATATCTATTTATTCACTTTCACGTTAGAAATTATATTTTTAACCATAAAATATTTTATTTTAACATATGAATTTCTATTCAGTTCATTTATTCAATAAAATTGATATTTTTATTTTTCTAACATATTTTATAAAATTTCGGCGGCATAACGGCACGATACTAGAAACAGGACGAGGCCTAGCCTTATCCCCGGTCTAGTGAAGGCCCACGCCATTCACACATCAATCAAATCAATTTCATTTCACCAAACAATTCAATTCAAACCAAATATTCTAACTAACTACACAACCAAACAATTTAACAAACAAGCCATCCATGGTCTGTGGATGACGGGTGTCGGGTGCTACTAAACACCGTCTACATCCTAGTATATATATTTATAACTAGAAAAATTAATTTGAAAGGTGAGAAGTTCTCACCAATAGCTATCCCAATTCTACGACTCTTCTTTTGTAGAAATCTTCGTCGTTCTTGCCCTTTTGTCACTTTCGTTGCCCGTATTCACTACATATATAAAAATTACATTTTTATATCTTCATTCTAATAAATAAAAATCATATTTTTATTTCTAATTTTTATTTCTAAAACTAATGCTACTTTTATATTTAAAAACAAAGCTATTTTTATTCAAGGAAGAATCTATATTTTTATTCATCGTAAAGTCATATTTTTCTTCAACAAAAGATTAAATTTTTCATCAACAAAAGATTACATTTTTTTTCTAACCAAAAATGATTTCTTTTTATAGAAAAATCGCGTCTTGAATCCAATCTTTATATGGTTGAAAACCCTATTTTATATATACAAAATCAGTCCTTCTTTTTATTTCAACCTAATACTTATATATATACATTTCAAATTTTAAAACCATCATATATATAAAAGAATCCAGATTTAAAACTCTATATTTTAACTAAATATGAATAAATAAAATAGAAAGGGGCTTACAGTATTTTTTCTTTCAGCGAGAGGGGGTTTCGCCGTTGGAATCGGGCTGAGGAAGGGCACGCCGGAGTGCTGCAGGCGGAGGGAGAAGTCGTCGGAGCAGTGGCGGTTGGCTGCGATGCAGTGGAGGTGTGGTTGCGTCAGTCGTAGGAGGGGAGGAGGAAGCTTCGACGGTGGAAGGTGGGGCTACTCGATTTGGGGGTAGCAGACTTCGATCGGAGGGAGGGCGTGAGGTAGGGGAGGGTTGAACGGAGGGGGAGGGCGGAGCTAGGGCGGCCGGTCGGAGGCGCGGTGGCGCGAGCGTGGCAGGGCGATGTCAGGGAGGATCGGTTTATATTTTTTTTCTTTAATCTGTTCGTTTCGATCTGGAGAATTGAAAAGGGGGGGGGGGTAGGCGTTGACTTTGAATAGGGGAGGACGTGGGGTTTTGAATTTATTTAATTATTTAATTATTATTTTATCCCTAAAAGTTAATTTCTAAATCAAACTCGAAATCAAGCCCACCGACTATCGCCCCTAGCTAATTACCCCCATTCCGAACACAATGGGATATGTTGCGCAAGCTGATTCGGCTGTTACGATAGGTTTTCCTCAAAATCAAATTATAAATCAGTGTATATTCAATTTTTACGCACATTTCAATTTACTGGGGTCACATACGGACTCAGAAAATTACAGAAAAATTATTTCTAGCTTCGTATCGACGATACGGTCCTAACAAAACTAATTTCGTCGAATTCCGAGACGGTTTGAAAAATGGCCAATTTCTAGTCGATCAGAATTGACTGAAATATACCAAACGCGTTTTCCTTTGCCACGGCCACATATTGACTCTGAAAATTCTGCAAATTTGCAACTAGCAACAAATCGACATTCCGGATCCAATAAAAGTGGTTTCATCGAAATCCGAGGTCGTTTGCAAAATGTCCATTTTTCAAGGGCCTTTATATATATATTAAAATATATATAAATTCCACAGCGACTTTTCTGAATTTTAAACTGGACATATCTTTTGATTCCCGCTATGAAATTTCGATTTTTCGGATTCGTTGGAAAGATATTATCAAATAGATCCTATGATTTTTGGTTTCACTAAAATCCGGATTGTTTTGCACCCGGTACATTCAATTGAAGGTTGAAATCGAATTATCGAACTACCGCGCCATTTTCAATTCTATTATAATTATATATAATTATTTATATTCTAACGACGACATATATAATGTATACGTCGAATTCTATCCAAAATAAATTTCTCGTCGATATTATTTAAAATAATTCATTTTAAATAATCAAAATTCGCTAAAATTGCCAAAATAAAAATTTTAAACTGGCCCAGATTTTCGGGTTGTTACAATTACATCCACTCCATCTTGAGTCTGAATGAGAGAATGATGTTGAAAAATCTCAGTCTTTTACTGACGAGTAGAGGAACTCGATAGTTTGATTTGACAACACTTTGCTTCTTAGTCATGATTCTGCCAGGTGATATTATTCCATAAAAATACATTACCACAGTGATTTGATAAAAATTAGAAAATAAAACAAACAATTTGCTTGAAGTGAATACAGACCATTCACATGTTTAAGACCATATTGAAAACTCATTATCATTCATCATCTAATACTCTTATAGAAGATTGAAACATATCATGGGTGACTAGAATTGGATTCTCAACAAAATTCATATAATGTCATGTACTATATATATATGTTGAAAATGGACAAGTTTTTGGTATCGTTCACATTGATGGTGATGATACCGAAACCAAAAATAACTCAAGTCCTTAGTATCGGTGGAGTCGAAACTGGAACAACCCAAGTTCTTAGTGAAGGTGATATCAAAACCAAATGGCACACTATCGATACCCGAGACTTAGTCGATACTAAAGAGATTTAAGGTCCTATACCTATGAAATCGAAACCAAGAACGTTTCAGTATCGATACAGTATGATCGACACCAAAATCCAAAACTTAATGGAACCTAAACACAACTTAATGGGACCGAACCAAATCCAAGGGTGTCGAAGAAAAACTCCATCCCTATAACAATTATTAAAGTTCTTCGTTCCCTAAATGGTTAATTTTGCACTTAAAACCAAGGAGACATAGCTTCTGAGTTTTTCACTATTAATACCCAATTTAAGCTAATATCAGTATATTCATTTTCATTTAAATGGGAAATTCGAACTCAGTCAACCCCAATCGAATCAGTAATCGGATTTGAGGGGAGAATGACTTTCCGATTTTCAGCTAGAAATTGATTTTCATAAATAAAAATTTACATAGGAAGACCAAATTTTCAAATTCATGGAACTTGCAGAATTTTTGAGAGTTCTGGTTCTTGCTTGAGTTAAGCTGCTTGAAGGTGAAGAAAAAGGAAAAGGGAGAAAAGGAGGCTTTATAGTAAAGCGTCTACAATCATAGTCATACAAGAAAGTACAAATCAATAGACCGAATCAATCATAGAAGGTCAAAAGGTGGGAAAATCATGTGCATTAAAGATGATGCAAAGAAAAAGCCGATGTTATTGACTTGAAAGTTCAAAATTACCCCTTTTCTATGGTGGAAAATGTTACTACCAAAATTCGATATCGAAATCAAAGTTGAGGTGAAGGGGTATTGGGATGAAGCTGAGACTAAAATAAAGGCCTAGGATGCCTTCAGTTAATACGAAAGCACCAGGAAATGCTGATACCGAAAGCAGAAGGACTAAGACGACTCAGTCGTCACCGAAAGCAAGAAGGATAAGATTGGGCCTATATGCTATCGGCACCAACATAGGAGCAAACAGTTGTTCTGATACCCAAAAGGTGGAAACAAAGGCATGATGTCGATACCAATGTGCAATAAGCAATTAGTCTTGGTGCCGGTATCGACATAGAAAGGTTGATGCATAAGAGCCTGCACCAAGGAAAGAAAGGCAAAAGCATGAAGAAGATACCAAAATCGAATACATAAAAGAAGAAGCACAAGACCAATAATAAGTGTGCTAGTGCTAAAGGTGCTATCAACACCAAAACGCTTGGTGTCGATACTACTTTATAAGGGAAATACCGAAGTCATAAAAGAAATAGCATGTAAGCAACACCCATAAAGTGCAAGCAACACGAGAGAAAAGACGCTATCGAAACCAAAGGCCATTATTAAGGATTGATACTTAGAAGATAATATGAGAGGGAGCTATCCATGCTAACATGCTTAATGCTGACACCTAGCAGTTTCTACCAAAACTAAAAGCCACCAAAGCGAGTCAATATTGAGGTATAACCACCGAAATCAGATGCAAGCCTATACCAAAGGGAGGATGCGGAACCGAGCTTCCCACTTGATCGCCCTCAAAGGTGGTTCAAGTCCTCTATAAATATGACCCCAGGGGTCACATTTTGGGAGACTTCTCCTTATTCTAAAATCTTGTATTCATTTCTAAGAGATAAAACCTAATTAAGAAATCGATATGGAGATTTCTCTATATCTACTGTAATCACTTATGTACTTATCAAGTAAATCAATAAAAGAGATGCTTAGCACTTGCCATCAACTATACTTGTCCTTCATCCAATTGCCCGAGTCCAAACCTTAAACTTGGAAATAATTACCGAATATCCCTGATAAGCCATCTAACTCTAACTAGTATCGAGCTTATACAAACCTATTCCAAGATAACTGTTGATCCTCGAGTCTTGTAAGTGTGATACTCACCTCTAGAAGGAAGAGTAACAAATCTTCGGACTTAGGATCTTGATATCGAGAGAACAACAAATTAAGCTAGGATTTTAGGAGCAAGATTACTCCTAGGTTCCCCTAAGACCACAACCATAATCCTATATTTCTGTGTTGACGAAAAATATCGTTAACACTAGTCAAAGGGAACTCAAAACTATTAAAAAAGATTCATTAAAGTTTATTCATTGTTGAGAAATTAAACATTCACAATTGCTAACAAAACAATTATGTAAAAGATGGACGGAATAGAAAGAGGGGACCTCCGAAAGAGGTTGAAGATGCAAGAAAGAGGAAATTGCCTAGTTGATAGCATCCTGAAGCATGCGTATACCCAATCCCACTTTCGGCGTAACCCAGCATAGCTACCAGTAAAGCCTTTTGGAAGAAATGGAGAAGATATTATAATAAGTTCCACTAAGAATCAAGGATCATGAATCATGATTGGCATAACACGAAAGGAAATAAATCCAAGCCCAACACCTCTGACCATCAAAGAAAAAACATAGGACAAAAATTCAGAAAGACCCTAAGCTCCTGCACAGTCGTTCCTTTTGGATCCAACCAACAAATTTAGGAATCATGGAGGTATCCACACAAATTAGCTTTCAAAAGAAAAAATAGAATAAAAGCAAGTCAAAAGTACCAAACATCAAAAGAAAAGCATACAGACCCAACCACGCTAGAGAAAACACTAATTCTGAAGTAACATGTAAGACCCCACATTTTTCTAAGCTAGGATTTCAACAAAAATCGAAAAACCCATCCAAGCATAGAGAGTATAAATCTGGTACCTGCAAATAATGAGCATGCACATAATCAGAGTAAAATAAAACAAACTCATAGAGGAAACAAAATAAGATAACTAATACCAACTATGTCGACTTCCATAAAGCATATCGCCACATCGATATCGAACATGAGAGAACGAGAACTGAAAACCAATCCGAGCACCTAATAAGATATGTCTTCTCGAGATAAACTGTGAGAGTTGTTATGAGGAGGGGGTTCAGAACGGCCAGTCCTGGCGAGTAAAAAAAGAGTAGCACTATCTATAATACACAAATGTAACCCGTTTGTTAGAACCAAAACATATGTCTAATAAAGAAAGTAATCTGAACCTAACCTTGAAAAGATTTACACACGACGACAAACTACCGTACCCGAGATAGCATCCAAATGATAAAGATATCACAATACTAAGATATAATGTTTACACATAAGTATAAAGCACTTAAACCTCTATTCAATAAATTACCCAAGACTAAGAGGTGGGCTCCCGACTACTCACTATTCCATAAGGAGGTTAATTATTTTATATAGCCTTTAAGACCTCACTATCTATATAAGATAAAGGTGGATCCTTTCGATCACTTAGGACCCAAGGCAAATCTATCAATCACTTAATACCTTACTTGGTGATTTACTACACAATAATATAAATTAGAGGACACTAGCTATTAAGTCCTACTAATTTAAGGTTTCCATCGTTCACACATTTACCCAAAACCCCGCATAAGGTGAGAGATAGTAACCAACCACTTAATGCGAGTTTTAGGTAGGAGTTCGACACCATTTAAGACCCTCCTGGCGGACCCCCACAAAATATCTAGCTGACCTTGTTGGATAATCCCCTAAGCCACTTAATATTTCCCGTAGGATATGAAGACTTATGGTACCTCCTTAACTATCATTTAGCACCTTATCTCAAGGCGGACTCTCACCCTCGTCACTTACTACGTAGACGAAGTGGACCTATGTGAGGATTACCAACTTGTACCCAATCGTCATTTAGTACAGCCTATTTATGGGGTAGGCGAGCTATGCAATCACTTAATACCATTTTAATTGTGGGTCTAACTACTTAATACCTTTAATCCCGAAGCAGGCTACGCTTACGAATTATTCTCTTAATGGTTTCTTCCTTTGGGAGAACCTATTTTAGGAAATAATTCTTACTACGCAATTAACTATAGTCACAGGTTCCTACGGTTAATGATATCTCACATCAACTGTACTTATATCTAACTATTGAAAAGTGCAGACATCTGTCGAATAAAGCAATTCACCTTGCATCATTAACCTACTAAGTCTAACTCTTATTTCTAATTATATTAATTCTAGATTAACTAGAATAAAATAAGGAAGACCAATAATTTCCTATCCTAGGATGTTTAATTATATATTTCCTTATTGGACTTAGTAATAACTATGCCAATCAATCCCCATTTATTTCCTTTTTAATTCTATTTATTACTTTTATCTAGATAATCTACCATTTATTGCGCTAACCGTCATATTCTTCAAAAGCATTAATTATTCTATTAAATGGCATTTATATTAGTCCAATTTAAATTCTAATCTAATTATTGTAATTTCCAGATATTACTTTAATATTAATTCTCTTTAATTCTTATTCGAAAAAATATATAAATTTATTTATTTATTTCCCAAGTTGAAGTTATAATCTTTATTCCTATACAATAATTTACCTGTAACCACCTAGAGATGGAAGGTCATAAATAGTATGATATTAATATAGATTTTTATATATTCATTTTCGTCCGTAACTTTTCATACAGACTCAGTTCGCGAAGTTCCAAAATGAAAGTTGACCAAAATTCCATCATGAATGAAATGGCACTTCGTGGTCAAATTCCATCGTTTGCGAAAATTCCATTTTTGTAAATCTAATTATATAACTAAAATAATTATTGCCAAAATTCTGGGTTGTTACATTCTCCCCTCCTCAAAAGAAATTTCGTCCTAATTTTTTTTAAACCAATGACAAAGTCATGGTGGTGGCGCCTAATTATCCAAAACTACACAACCAGTTTATGTACATCCAATTTTTTGCAACCAATATGCGCATGTGCATAGTGTACATAATGAATTGCAACCGCAAAATATGCATGCATAATGATTCTAAATTGGATCCTCCTATGTGTGCATATCATTTTTGGAAACATGATGCAACCATCCAAAAATATACTGGTAGTTCTATTTAAATTCAAAATTTTGAAAGCATTTTTCATCCATAACCCTCGCATGACTACAAATAGAACTGTGAAGCAACTAGTTTTACACCCCAACCCCTACAATCCAACACGTTAACACATCTATATCATTTCCTAATAATTTCTCTTAAGTTGGAAAAAGGAAATCAAAGCGGGGAAATTCAACATTCTTTCCACTTATAAATGTTCCAATTCCCATCCTACATTGGCATTTCACCTAAACAGCCCCAAAATACTCTGAAAATTTCCAACTGTAGACTGCAACAAGCTGTAAAATGTAAAATGAGTTAATTAATAGTCCGGGAGCATCATTGACAAGGTATGGAAACAACATTTCCCTTGTTACCTTTAACGTCAGTTCGCATTGTCGTCCCTAATACACTGCTAAAACGCATGAACAAATCATCCTAAATCTTCCTTGCGCTTTACATGTGGCTATAAAAATTATAATTTTCCATAAAAGTTAATTTCCACATTAACAGTTCTTATGTAGATTTTGAAATTCCTTTTTGTTGCCGCTCTACTTTACTTATCAAATTTTCATAAAAAAAGAATTTTGGTAGCGTACGCTTTACTACGTTTAAATCATCAATTTTTATACAAAATAGAGGTTTAAACGTACGCAAACTACTGTACCCAAATCAATATTTATGCATAAACCGGATTAAAAGAAAATAAATTAGAAAAAGTATAAATTTCAAAGAGGATTTGTTTTAAACAAATTTGCAAAAAGTTCCAAAAAATATATTTTGTTGTAACTTAAACGATTCAAGTCATATGTTGGTGTGGAAGGAGTCAGTTACGTGGAAAATGCAATAACTGAATCCACACACAAAACCCAAAAAAATTAGCTCAAAAAGGAACATGCGACGATTAATAATATACCCATTACGAAATAATGCAAAAACCTGTCATTCGCTAAAATTTATCCACTATAAAATTCTATACTTTTCAGTTGTAAGACAACTTTTAGTTAGACAAGAAAATGAAATTTTATTTTTGATTAAAAACCAGTCAGCCTTGCCAAAAAAATGAAATTTTCTTTCTAGTTCAAGTACAATGAAGTGTGAAAGAAAAACACATATAAAATCCGATTACATCATCGTGTAATTTAGGGGAACAACAACACTAACAGTTACTAACACAACCTGTAACATTTCGTAAATGACATAAATAATAATAATAATAATAATAAACAATTCAATAATAAGGATGGAAAATGAGATTTTTCCAACTTTAGAAATTTGGCTACGAAAATAATTTATTTGGATTCGTGGCGAAAGTCTGAATAGTTTTCATATATAATATGCTGAAAACGGTCAATGTATGAAGAAGTTACAAGCAAACGAATTTGGGCAGCAAAACGCAAAATATATATATATAATTAGATGAATAATATATATATATGTCCAAAATATATTAAAATAAATAAGAGAGAATTTGAAATTCAAACTGAGGATAATATTACGGGGACAGAGAATATTTTAAGGAAAGAGATAATATTGGGTAACGTATAGTTTAATTAGACACCTCAGCGCCACATAAATTCATTGGGCTCAGCGACCAGGAGGTTGACCTCCCCGGTCGACCTCCTGGCAGTTGAGGAGCCTAATGAATCTATGTTTGGTTAGGGTTTTATAAAGGGATATATATATATATAAGGCCAGGATTACATCTATGCAATCAAACGGCTCACGCTCATAAGAGTAACTATATGTAGCCCTCAAATCACACAACATAACCCTAGCCACTCTCTTATCTCTACCTCCATATAGTCCTTCTACCATTGCTGAATTTTAGAGAAGGTTAGGAATTTCTCTTCTATTCGTCTAACCATTATTCTTATCTTCTCTCTACTCTAAATTCACATAGGTTTTAGTATGAATTCTAGAATTTAGTTATATATATAGGATTTTAAAAGATGATTCTTACATATATATTAGGAGGATTGAAGCACGTTTACCATGAAGATTGATCATAGATCTGAATCTACAACAAGAATCCTATTTGTTCTTCCTTAGATATGTGAGTGGAATATTGTGTTCTTAAGCATATCCTATTTATTTTTTATAGATTAACATATTGATAGCTATGCCTAAGAGGATTTGGAAATCGATAACATCAATACAAAAAACCCCAAATCCTCTGTCTTATATTTGTGAAAGAATTGTCATGTTATTTGGGTTTGTGGATTTTTGATCATAATATTAGATTGATGATGAAAATGGTGGTGTTGTTGTTTCTACTTTGTGTAATCCACCCTTATGTAAACATTTGATTGTAACCTAAAAGGGTTTACATTTGGTTATTCCATGGTTTGATTAGGCTTGGATTCTATTTTGAATCCAAATGTATTCAAATTGAAATATATCAAATGTAAACGTTTTTATGTGCAAAACACCAAAAAGGGGTGAATTAGATAAAGTGGAACTTATAAACATACATGGACATATTATATGTGTATGTTATACTCTATTTTTGATCCGTTATTGAAATCATTCCAATAATCCTAGGATATAAATTGAAATTTGTATGTTTGTATATTTTCCATTCACTGCAATCTTTATAATGCTATTACGACATCATGCCTAAATTGTAGCGGTTGAAAATATGGAAAATTAACTTGTATATCTTAATTTAGGACAAATTGACAATTACTATCTCGTTAAAACGTTCTCTCATTCATACGAACATTAACGTTATTTATGTGTTATATTTATTAAACTTATATAAACATAATCAACGTAATTGACGTGTTATTAACGTAATAAATGCAATTGGGTTAGAATTCGAATTTGAAATGTCCCCACATATATATATTGATTGGTTGTGTGTGTACAAAATGGCTTTACATATATATGAATAGTGACATACAGACACGAGGTTAGTTGTCGTCTGTGGTAGAAGCCTGCCCGAAACCAACCGGCAAATCCAGTAACCGCAAGTAGGCCCAACTAATGTGAGAGGTCTGGGTGCCATGGGCTATTCAAACTTAGTACACTATGACACGAGGTTAAAACAATTTGTAGTAGATGTCTTCCCGGAACTGATCAACATATCCAACATCTACAGGTATACGATTTAAAGTGAGAGGTCTAGTGTGTATATATATAACTATATATATATAAGTCTACTGTATGTGAAAACAGGTAGGTTTACTACGCCTGTAGAAGGTCTTAATTTGTTGACTCTCTGGGATGTTGTTTAATGTGAGAGGGCTAGTGTTTTTGTGTCTATATATAACAATTTATACAAGTCTATTGTGTGTGAAAACAAGCAGGTTTACTACATCTTGTGAAGGTCTTAAGTGACTGACTCTCTTCTTGTCTAATTTGGGTCTTAAGTGGTTAGGACTAGGATCCCTCTGAAGGTTTATTCCTTGGAGAGGAACCAAAGTCATGGGACCCACCCTTATTAGATTCGAAGTAAGTCTTTGGTCTTCCTTCTCTAAAAGTGGTTAGGCATAAGTGGTAACCGAGTACGGTAGTTCACGGGGGATGTCCACTTCCTCTAGAAGCTTATAATGGGTCAACTAGGGACAAAATTCGTATATAAAAGATATGTGGCCATTGCATGCTTACCAACTGTCTAAGGGAAGTCTTAAGCGACATAGATGTTCTATCGTAGTATCAGTTAGGTAGTAATGTTGGAAATACTACTTCTTATATTACAAGTGAGAGTATAGACTTAAAACGTTGACGTAATTGGATGGGTTCTTAAGAGATTAGGGTCCGCCTAATGGTTATAAGTGGTCATAAGAATCCACCTTTAATAGGGCCATTAGTGACCGAGAATGCCCACCTCGTAGGGTCTTTACCCTAAAAATACAAATGAGCGATTGACTTGGAAATCCACTCATTGGTTAGACACTTGGTGTTTGTATAAATGTTGTTTGCTGCGTGGACATACCTTGACATATGTAACCTGCTAAAAACATAGGGTATGGAATTTAAGTAAACACTATATTTTAGTTACACGAAACTTTATGTCTGACCCCTCTCCTTAACAAATCCAACATGTCTGTAGATAGGGTAAAATTCATGGACAAAGTCATGATGGGAGTTGAAGACGAAGATGAAGACTTTATGCTATTATTAGTAATTATTGTTGTACTTCTTATGGAAATGTTTGATAATTAATTTATTGATGTACCCATGAAACATATGTAATCTTGACTGTTGTGTTGGAATTTTATGATTTTTAATAAGTGGTACATCTTATTTCAGTATTATATTTTCTCTTTCCGCTGTGTGAGATTTCCATTCGAAGTGTATGTATACATTATCTGTGCAAATGTAATTCCTTACAGGAACCAACGACCCGTTGAGAATGGTTCTAAGTTTCAATGGACCTTTTCTAGGTCGAAATTTAGGCCCATTCCGAGCGGGTTATTACATTTGGTATCAGAGCATATGTTACTCGATTATAACGGAATTATATGTATGAAAGGCATATTTGTAATTAGAAAAAGGATTTTCAAACTATATATATTATACCCCAATAAGCTTACGCATCAATACTAGAGAGCTTAATCGTTTTCTTCCTATTTTAACTTAAATACTATCTCAGGAGTATCCACTAAAGGATTCTTCCTTTTCTTTTCAGATAGTAGAATGGCTAATATCCTACTGAGTAGGGTAATCAAGAAAGGCCCTGATATTTGCTAGAATGGTTCCAACAGTATCTTCGTACTGTGGAAGATGTCCTTATTGCTAAATGTAACACCCCGCATTTTTAATATAATTAAAAATATGTGTATATGCATCGATAGGTAAATAATGGAGATGTACAATGAGAATTAATTAATACATAAGGAAAAATTAATTCGATAATAGTGTACGTAACAGAGGAGAGAATAAAGTAAGGATACTTAATTTAAATATCAGGAATTAAGTAAAACGGACATCACCATTGCGTTCGTCTCGAAATTTTTCTTGGAATAGAGTCCAAGTTTTCGAAAATCGGACTCCGTATGAAAGAGTCATGGCATGCGGAAGATTCAACAAAAATTCAGAAAAATATCCAGGTAGGTCGACCTACCCAGGGAGGTCGACCTGGGGGTCAACCTTAGTGTCGACCTCCCCCTTGATTTTTTCCAGATTTGGGCAGTGACGATTTTTGATGTGCTGGACAGACCAGATGGCTTCTAGGGCGATCTAATGGCTCTAAAACACTCTCTACACCTATAAAATAGTGCTTAGACCTAACCTAATTCATAAAAATTCTCTATGACACTTCCATGCCGCTAAACTTCAACCAAACATGGCCGCCGCCTCAAAACCCTAAATTAATTTGCAAGTTCTTCATCAACTTTGGAGTCTAATCAAATCAAGTAGTAAAGTTCTTCATCAACAATTCATGCTCTTCACCAATAATCAAATAAGAAGATTAAATCATACATCAAAGACAAATCACTTATTTCTCTAATCCAGTCAATATGATTGGATTTGAACTATATTTGTTGTATAATGTTGCTTCTATCGTTTGCCATTCCCCATAATGAATATGATGTTAATTTAATAAGATCTGTTATTTTATTTATGCCTACGTTTGAGTTCTCTCCATTTTATCCTTTCCACTTTTTATTTTTGGATCTAGGTTATCTCGAACCTAGACGAAATCTTATTATACAATACGAACGATTGGAATATGGGGATATTGGAATATAATCTGAAATTTTAGGGTTTGTGGCATAACAATTGTTATTGCGTATATTGGGCATAATCTATTTTATGCAGTCGAGGAATATAATCTATGCTGAATAGTGCGCAACTATGAATTTTGATTTATGATGTTAACATGAAACTGTGTAAATTTAATTGGAACTATTGGATATGGAATTTGTATAATTCAATATTAACAACATGTAATTGGATAACATGGATTGGTGAAATTTATTTGTAACTTGAAAAGTAAGCCTAGAGGGTGAATTAGATTATATGTATGAACGTGGGAATGTTGGAATATATATTAGGAAAATATTGATTTTATGAAATTGGGTTTAATTGATATTGGAAATTGACATGTTTGGGTATGAATAACATGGAATTAGTGAATTTGGCTATAATTGGATAATTTGGGTAACATGAAAATTGGCTAACTAGTATGTAATTGGTGTAGTGAATGGAAAATTGGAAATAGGCATAAAAATGAAATGTAATTAAGTTGAATTTGGAACATATGACATGAATTTGGGGTTTGGATGAAAGACGATTGTTAATGAACGCCTATGACACGAGGTTAGACGCGTTTGTGGTGTAAGACTGCCCGGAACCGCCCAGCAAATCCAGCAACCACAAGCGGACGTCTAATGTGAGAGGTAAACAGCAAGAACTAGAGGCGTAACGGTTTATGACACGAGGTCAGGCGCGTTTGTGGTGTAAGACTGCCCAGAACAGCCCGACAAATCCAGCAGCCACGAACGGGCGTCTAATGTGAGAGGTCATACATCATTACGGCATTATAAATAAATTAAGAAAAACTAACCATAATAAGACATGTGGGTGACATGGGTATGATTAGAAGGTTAAGTGGGTAATATAAACGACATGTAAAGCATGACTAATGTGGACTTAACCGTTGTAAGACATGTGATGTAAAACATGACTAAGGTAGACTTAACCGTAGTAAGACATGTGTAAGATATGGAAACTATAATAAAGGGGGTTAAGTGGGACACGTGTGACATGTGAAACAGAATTTAGATATGCTTAACCAAATGGGACCCGTAACGATATCATAAATTAATTGAATTGGGTAAAGTTTAAGTAACGGGATGGGTAAAAGGAAGGGTTAAGTCAAATCTAAAATTAATGACACAGTAATGGGGGAATGATAATTACCTATTATAAACTTGAGTTGCGGTGATGTAAAATTTAATAATAGGCAAACTTTTCATAGGGACAAGGGAAGGTTATGACTTAAGATGTAATACAAGACTTGAAGGGTGGGACAACTTATACTACACCACAACAAAATCAGGATTTCATAGCGTTTCAAAAACGATATTATATCCAAACATAGCGTTTCAAAGAACGCCATGTAATGACATGCTATGTTAGCCCGTTAGCTTTAAATAGCATTGGGAAAAACGCTATAAAAAGTAAAAAATTCTATAGCGTTTTATCTTTGCTATTAAACAAAAACGCTATATGAAATCATAACCAGCTGCTACTTATTATAGCGTTTTTGAACTTGTTTTTATAGCGTTTACCAAGCTTCTATCGTAGCGTTTAATGTTATTTCTATAGTGTTTGCCACTACATTTTTATAGCGTTCATTATATGTTTCTAATAGCGTTTGTTCACATAATTTGATAGCGTTTTAGAAACGCTATAATCTCATAGGCAATTTCATAGCATTTATCGCCATTTCAGCTCTTTCGTTACTTTTAAATACATACATATCATTTAAACCACGCCCATATATATCATTATCTATTTCTCAAATGTATACAAACATAAAACATTTCCAATAACAAACATGTAAATTACACCATAATATTTCTTACATCATTCGAACAACATTCATATATTCAAACATAATATTTCATTCATATAGTTCAAACTACTTCTCACGTATCCAAACTTAACAACTCATACATATTGGTTGGTCAACTTTTCCATGTCCATAATACATCATACATACTTGTATTAACAAATTAATCACAAAGTAGTCGAATGCTTGATTTAATCTTGCTTTTCTTTTTTGATATTTTCTCCAAAACATAAGCAATTGGTCCTGTTACAACAAAAATAAACAATATTAGCTCAAAAGTAAATTGTTGAGGATCACTAGTAGAATGGTAAACGCTAAACCGAGGTAGTATGATAATAGAAGATAAATGAACTGTGCTACAACGATGGACATCATGCCCGAAATAAACATATTAGTTTTATCTATACATAAATAATGTTGGTTGGTGGTGACTGTACGAACATTTTTTCCCCTTTCATTTGAATTTTTTTATCGATTCTTACTCTAGAAGCCAACGTAAGTGGAATGAATGTAATTATAATATGCTACAACTTTTTAGCATAAAACAACATGCATGCCTGTAAACATAGACAATAGTTCTTGTAATTTTGATATATGCCTGTCTGTACTGCCATACAGGCACCGCAACTCATTTGCCATATGATAATTACATCTCACCACACACAGGTATAACAACTTAATATTTAACCAAATGGAAAAATAATCAAGGCATGTCATGATCGGTCCATTTAACTATCACATGGTTTTGCTTCCAATAGTGGATATACTCCCAGATTCAACAGATTGTATTAGGGTCGTTTTCCACCTATATAAGAATATGACAATAGCAGCTACTACTCTATTACTGTTAACACTCATATTATTTGGAGAAGCAAAAAAGAATGCAGGCCACTTTATTAAACAAGCTGAGCTTCTATAGGCAAATAAATGAAGTTTAAGCAAACAGCTTTACCTATTCTAATAGGATAACAAAAGACAGAATGAATGCTAAACTATCTCTACATACTCATAACAGTAAGTAAAACAAAAACAAAAACGATGATCACTGTAACAATCCTTCTCATGGCCAGGTGTCATGCCAAGTTGAAGGCCAGGTGGCATGCTTGGTGATATTGACAATAGCAAGATTCTAAATGATCCTGAATCGATGGCTGCATTTAGTGATACAGAAATAATGACAGCTCTTCACGAAGTTATGAGTAATCTTGCAAGTTTGGCAAAACAACACGCTAATCCTAAGGTTGATCCTGTGATTGCAAATATGACGGCAAAGACGTGCAAAGGCACCAAGTGACATTTATGTATTCTTTGTACTTATATTAGCAGTCTGCTAGATAATGTTGTTGTTACAATGTTAGGGACGACAACTGTTTATTAAGACCTAGAATAGGCTATAATTATAATGAATAAATGTTTTTATTGAATGTAATTTATCTTTAATTTTAATGGTTATGCACTGTTGTTTCATGGTTCACGCATCTCATTTTAGGTTCCTGCTAAAGTGTAACTAGTTTAATTGGTTTGCTGCTCAGTTCATCATAATATGCAATGAAGAAGTCAAAGCTGCAGTGCAGCAAAAATTCAGTTTTTTATTGCCTACCCGACATACGTGGAGAAGTCTGAGAACTAACAACAGACGCTGGCCTTCATTAAGGTACCATTTGAATTTGAAAAGGGGCATTTTTCGTTCGCGTCCGCGTCGGACGCATCGGAAGCGTCCGACGCGTCGATGTGGGACCCGCGAAAATGCCCCTTCCAACTGAACGTGAGAATTCCGAGCTTTCCTTTCCCCTTTCGTTCCTTTAACCTTTCTTACCCCATTCTACACCCCTTTTACCTCTTTCGTGTGCCCCTTCCTGTTAAAATAAAAACACATACCCCTTTCATCAATTTTCCCCTTCTCAACCCCTTCCAAATATCTCTTCCGGATACCCTTTTCTGTTCAAAATCAAGCGGATTCTAAGCCTTTTTCATCGAAGCTCTGATTTTGAGTACGATACTGTCTTTAGTTTAATTCTAAACCAATGCATGTTATATTTCTCTTTCATATTGCAGACTTCGGTGGAAACTGCAAAATCCAGTCATATGCTGAAATAAGTAAATGTAAAGTGCTTTTGCTGATGAACATGCATGGAAGCCACTTGTCCCAGTTGAATAATTTTCCACTTCCATTTTAAGAAGTAGAACCGCATAACGTTGAAAAATCGATTGTCCGACATAACTAAAAAACATTATCTGAGTATTGTTTTATTAATTTTAACCAAAAAATAGATGATAACATCATGTTCAAAATTAAAAAGCCGAAGAGATTTAAGAAGATATTTGACGGAAATATGAAAGAGAAAAAAACAATTGAAAGATTCAAGAAGACACGTTGCAAACAAGTTATTTTTTCTGGCCTCCAAACAAATTATTTTTTCAAGCATACAGACCTCCCTAGCGATGCTTTCAAAACAATGAAATGTCCAATGTATACCCTTCTGGAATTCCTAATTAGTAAGTCTAAACCATATTCAGTGTAAGTCAGATTCAACCTGTTAACACCCTCAATTTATAACAGTTATTAATCTTGAAATTTATGCTGCTTAGCTATCGTATCTAGAATTTAAACGGTATTTTGTTCAACGTTACATGTGCAAGATTTAATTTTCTATTATGGTATAGAGAAGGCAAGATCTAGATGTAATGGGCACTTAGCAAGATGGTTTGGCTTCATATCTTATCAATATGCACAAATTAATTATTACTGGAAACCAAATAAAGTTGTTTTAGCATTAATTTCATTTAAACTTGACAACTTATTGCTCAATAGATGACACATGCATGTCATTAAATAAAGTTGTTTTAGCATTAATATCATTCAAACTTGACAGTTTATTGCTTAAAGCTATGCTTTCTCTTTGCTGAAAATTAATTTCACCCGCATGTGAATGATCAGAATTCCAAACTACAACTCTAGAAGTAATTCCGCCTTCCTTAAATTCCAAACTGATTTTGTCATTAGTCTTAGCTGCTTCATTAGATACAGTAGGATTTTTAGCTTGTATGTTGTTCTTTTCATGGCAACTACACCTTTTTTCCTCTTATTCTTATCAATAGCTTGCCATTGTAGACTGTTCCTTGTCTTGTCATTTTTATGGCTGAAATTTTCCTTCTAATTTTTGGGTACCTCTATGGCTCCATCGACAAGTTGAAAGTAAAAGTAATCTACAAGTTCTTTATCTGACTTGACATCAACCAGATATTTAGCATAGGAAAGTCTATCAAGTTTTCAGTTATTCATCCATGCAAACCAACTTGCCAATACAAGCAGTAAGCCAATTAATTCCTAAGTGAGACCACACAAACAAGTTGACTTTAAAAAGAGGATACAACAAATTCTGTTAAAAAGGTCTTCTATAGAGACACCAAATTCTGCTACTACTACTACTACAGTGTCAACCAACCTCGCTACTTCTGCAAAAACTTTCAAAGATACTGAAATGCCGGGGTAACTATGAGGAACGTCTCGATTGGGGCTGGAAGACGTAAAAACAAATATATGCGATTACACGCAAGCAAAACCAATCTTCTTCGAACTACTACTGTTCCGACCTGCTTTGCTACACACAAACTGCCACCTCGAACATCTCTTTCTCCTTCAACAAAACCACCGCAACTACCACCTACTACACCATCTCAAAACCTTTGGATGTTATGCCCTATCTAAATTATCTATTTCAATATTTATGCCTTATATAAACAGTAACTTTTACTCAATTTAATTCATTTTTATTTACTTAATTTTTTAAGTTAATTTTATGTTTTTTGCACGCATATCTGGAAAGAAAAAAATATTGCATTGCAATTT
Source organism: Allium sativum (assembly GCA_030737875.1). Taxonomy (NCBI): domain Eukaryota; kingdom Viridiplantae; phylum Streptophyta; class Magnoliopsida; order Asparagales; family Amaryllidaceae; genus Allium; species Allium sativum. The sequence goes on along the minus strand of CM060910.1, from coordinate 207,360,875 downwards.
TCATCATACTATTTCTCTAGTTACAGTTCTCAACTAAAAAAAGAGTAATTCAAATGTGACTTCTCTTTTACATTTGTTCTCTATTATTACTATTTAAATTTACACTGTACATTCTCTTTTCATTTTCTTGTCTTTGATCTGACATTTTCTTTTCGTTATTGCAGTTTTGTCTCTGATCTATTATTTATATTAAGGGCTATATATATATATATTTACATTTCACATTCTCTGATATGTCAGTGGATGTTGGTGCCCTAACTTATATGTCTAGAGACATGTTCGGTGGAAAATTGATTGAACTAAACTAAAACATAGTTCACAATCTGCACAATAAGATTTAGAAAATGATTGAAAATATTTATTAAATATTAAAAAACAACCTGCATTACATATCATTCAATTACAAGTAGCATTAGAGGCCCTTGTTAGAATAAAAAAAAATCAACCTTTACCAGAACCATGAAAACAAGCCCATATTAGAAGTCACATAAATAGGTGGTCCTCTTCCTCATCATGTTTTTACATTTGTTCTCTATTCAGTTTCTAATTTCTGATATTTACATTTTCTGTAACAACCCGAAAATCTGAGCCAGTTTAAAATTTTTATTTTGGCAATTTTAGCGAAGTTTGAAGATTTAAAATGAATTATTTTAAATAATATCGACAAGAAATTTATTTTGAATATATTTAGAGCGTATATATTATATACGTCGTCGTTAGAATATAAATAATTATATATAATTATAAATAGAATTGAAAATGGCGCGGTAGTTCGATAATTCGATTTCAAACTTCAATTGAACGTACCGGGTGCAAAATAATCCGGATTTTAGTGAAACCAAAAATAATAGGATCTATTTGTGAATATCTTTCCAACGAATCCGAAAAATTGAAATTTCATAGCGGGAATCAAAAGATATGTCCAGTTGAAAATTCTGAATAGTCGCTATGGAATTCAGGCCCTTAAAAATGGAAATTTTGCAAACGACCTCGGATTTCGACGAAACCACTTTTGTTGGATCCGCAGTGTCAAATTATTGCTAGATTTCAAATTTCATAATTTTCCGAATCAATATGTGAGCGTGGCATAGGAAAACGCGTTTGACCAGTTTTAGTTGATTTTAATCGACTGGAAAATGGCCATTTTTCCAACGGCCTCAGAATTCGATGAAATTAGTTTTGTTAAGACCGTATCATCAATACGGAGCAAGAAATAAATTTTTTGGAATTTTCTGGGTCCGTATGTGGCCCCGGTAATTTGAAATGTACGTTCGAATTGAATATATAAAGATTTATATTTTAAACTCAACAGAAACTGATCGAATCAGCTTGCGATACATATCCCATTGTGTTCGGAATGGGGGTAATACGCTATGGGCGACAGGCGGTGGGCCTCGTTTAGAGGTCGTTTGTAAAAGTCAACTTTTTGAATTAAATAAAATAATAAAAACTCTTCCTCTCTCCTCTCCTTTATCTCTCTCTGCCCCCCCTTATTCATTCACTCAGAAACGAAATAATAAAAAAAAGAAAAAAAAGAAAAAGAGAACGACGGGGGGGGGGGGGGGGGGGGGACCCGCCGCCGCCCCCTGATCGATCGCCGCCGCCTCAGAGGTGGGGCGCCACCTCCGAACCCCCCCTCCACCTCGGCCTCGCAGACCCCCCCTCTTCGATCGACGCGACACAGCCCCCCTTTCGGGCACCGCAACCGATACCCCCCCTCCCTCCATCTTCTCCGTCGAAGCCCCCCCCCCCTGCGCGCAACCGCCACACCCCCCTTCCGAGCCTTGCCCCGACCCCCTCCACCCCCGCTGACCGACGCGCGCAGACACTCCTCCCCCCTTTCAGCGATTAACTGTAAGTTCTTCCTTTTTTAATATATCTGTTTTATTATTTTTATTTATTTAAATCACGTTTAGATCTTTATTTAAATCAAGTTTAGAGGTTAATATGAAATCAAAATTAGATTTTTATGCTAAATCAAGTTTAGTTTTTTATATGAGGAAAGTTAGGTTTTTTTATAAGTAAAGACATGATTTTTAAATGATATAAAAATATGATTTTTATTTTTTAAAAGTATTAAAAATATGATTTTTATATTTTTAAAGTATTAAAAATATGATTTTTATAATGATGAGATTGAAAAGGCGAAATCTTTATATGAAGAATAGAGGGATAAAAATAGAATTTTTATCTATATAGCACCGTTGTAAAAATAGAATTTTTATCTATATAGTAGCGGTGTAAAAATAGAACTTTTATCCATATAGCGTTATTATAAAAATAGGATTTTTATCTACATAGCAACAAAGAGAAAAGATTCGATTTTTATATATTGAATAGCAATATAAAAATGTGATTTTTACATATGTAGTGGCTACGGGCGACGAAAGTGATAAGAGACGAGAACGACGAAGATTTCTACTTAAGAAGTGTCGTGAAGTTGGGATAGCTTTTGGTGAGAACTTCTCACCTTTTAAAATTCTTTTTTCTAGTTATATATATACTAGGATGCAGACGGTGTTTAGTAGCACCCGACACAATCGTCCACAGACCATGGACTTGTTTGTTTGGCTGTGTAGTTGGTTAGATTATTTGGGTTGAATTGAATTGTTTGGTGAAATGAAATTGATTTGATTGATGTGTGAATGGTGTGGGCCATCACTAGACCGGGGATAAGGCTAGGCCTCGTCCCGTTTCTAGTATCGTGCCGTTATGCCGCCGAAATTTTCTAAAATAAGTTAGAAAAATAAAGATATCATTTTATTTAATAAATGAACCGAATAGAATTTTCATAGGTTGAATAAAATAATTTGATCATTGAAAATATAATTTTTAACGTGAACGTGAATAAATAAATATTCATTTACAAACCAGACGGTTTGTTTATGTACACCTATTTGAAGGACATTGATTGGAACGATAAATTTTACACATCGCCCAACTGCACAAATAAAATCTTTGTTTGATTGTTTGAAACCCCACATGGGTATTGGGATAAAATACGGTATACACAAATCCCAATAATTAGTTGTATGTCGATCGGTTGATTGATAGGTTGTTATAAGCGTTAGATATCTATATTTGATGCTTATACAGTGTAGTACACTTTGGATGATGGTTGATTATTTATCATTGCTATTATATACATGTGTTGAATGGAATCCATATAATTAACTTTATATGGTAATCGATTGGGCCTCATTCCAATTTAGAAGATAAAGAATATTATAAAATGAAGGTTCATGTGTTGACCGTACTCATTCGTTGAGATTAGTCATGTGTTGAACGAAATATTTTAACAATAAAATTTATATCTTTATCACTATAAAATAAAGGTTCATGTGTTGACTGTACTCATCCGTTGAGATTAGTCATGTGTTGAACGAAATATTTTAACAATAAAACTTACATCTTTATCATATATGAAATTAGAAATCAACTGGGAAATAGATGAGATGAGTGGTCTCCTGGATATTGATCTGATGTTGGTTTCGGCCTTCGGGGTTAACATTCAGGGAATCGTTCTCTTACTAATTTACGGTTGGAGTCTGATTTGAAATCAAACGATAGATACCATAATTTTTATAAAATATATTAAATAACAAAAAGAGTCACACGTGGACAGTACTCATTCGTTGAGATTAGTCGTGTGTTGACAAAAATATAGATTCACGTATTGAATAGAATAAATATTCCTTTGTTGAATAGAATAACGGAATTATTGAAATATATAAAGCCGTGTTGATTAGAGATGCGCTATTTTGACGCGAACGATATTTATATCGATTATATTCGTTTTTATAATTTGAATTGAATAGAAAACGAATTTGATTTGATTTGAATAGAAAACGAATTTGATTTGATTTGAATAGAAAACGAATTTGATTTGATTTGAATAGAAAACCAATTTGAATTGAATTGAATAGAAAACCAATTTGAATTGAATATAAAACCAATTCGAAATGAATTGAATATAAAACGAATTCGAATTGAATTGAAAACGAATTCGAATTGAAAACGAATTGAAATGAATTCAAATTGAATTGAAATTTGAATTGAATAGAAATGAATTTTAAAACGAATTTATAAGGAAAAATTCAATTTTGATTTGAATTGAAATGGAAGTTGAAATTGTTTTTGAAACGAATTTAAAACTATTTATATAATTCGTTTTAAATAGAAATCGACGAAATATATATTATATATATAATATAATAGCCTGAATAGAACGCGTCGCGCCGCGGTAGTTCACGAATTTCGACCATTGACTTCGAATGGACATTACGGGAGATCCGACCGTCGGATTCTCCTAAAACCGGAACCGTTGGGTTCATATCGAAAAGAGCTTTCTAACGAATATTAGAAATTCAAAATCTAATGGTTGGATTTGGAGATACATCCAAATCAAATTTGAAAAAGGTCGTTGTAAGTGCAGTTCGATGGCCATTGTTGGAAATCGACTATACAGGCCTTGATAAAATTATTAAAAATAGTAATAATTTGTGTAAAATCATAAGAAATGATTTGGGAAAAATCCCTGATGAAAAACTCCATATTTGAAAAGATAAAGATAGATTTTTATCGAAATGAACCAGTTTTGAACTAAAATTAAAACCCATTTATTTTTAAATAAATAAATTGGATTTGAAATGGGTTGTAAATAGAATTGATTTGTGGGTTTATCGTGAAGGGTGTTTTAAACAACACTTATTCTTTAACCCGATAATAAATGGAATGTGATTTGGGTTTATCGTGAACTGTGTTTCAAAATAACACTAGTTCTTTAACCCAGTAAAAGGAGTTTTAATGAATCTGCAATTAGATTGAAATGTGAATTGATAATTTAAACTATCGAATTTGGAAAATGAGCGAGAATGCAGTATCACCAGTTTTGCTCCAAACGATAGTTAAATCTTTAATTAGATTTGAACGTGAAATGGTAATTAATTTTACTGATAACACCGTGGTGTTAGATATGGAGTATTACCAGTTTTGCTTCATGGGATGAATAGGTTGGGATTGGGAAATAAAATAAATAATTACTTCGGTGTGGTTCGCTAATCTCGACTAGTTTGGAAAACCATAATTTGGTTTGAAATGACATCCAAAGGAAGATTAAAGGATAAATTTTAAAGAATTTACCTTGGATAAAATTAATGGGAACCTTTCCCTAAGAATATGAAATTTAGAAACTAGCTGTAGGTTAGCCATGAAGAATGGTTTCCTGGTATTGATCTGATGTTGGTTTCGGCCTTCGGGGTTAATATTTGGGAAATTGTTCTCTTTCTAATTTGCGGTTAGTGGCTTCTAAATTGGAATGAGGCGTATGTTGTGTTTATGTAACATTTGTTTTAATATACACGGTTGTTCGGAAAGGCCGGGTTTATACCCATTCTGAATAACCGATTCGACGATAAGTCGAAGATGAAGACGGTGGTCGAAGACCGGAAGTCTTCACATCGTTTGGATAATTACTGACGATCCTGATTGGGCTGTACACCCAAGAGGATGGAAATAGTTGGTGGTCGTCCAGACGTATTTGGAGATCGATGGATATGCGAGGAAAGTGCCTCCGGTTTCGTTCAGACCCAGAACGAACTTGTAAATGGATTGTGTGTCTGACATTGGATTTTATTCTATGTTGATTGATTTCTGTTAAATATATATCTGTTTGGCGGCGGAGAATTTATTCTCTTGCTTAACGCCCTTCTCTGAGACGTACGAGCTTAGAGGTTATATATCGATAGATATCAATCGCATGGCATGAATTGCCTGTGTGGCACGCTGAGTTGCATGGACCAAGGCTTCTGTTGAAAAGCAAAGTCTTGTGTTTGATGATCAAAGCACGACCTTTGTGGCGTGGCTTTGTGTATAACGTGAATTCGCGAGCCTCACACCTCGGTATGAGTTAAAAACGGGATAAGGACTGTATGGAGAGCACGACGTTTCTTTCTAGCTTTGGTGGTGTCAATGACTTACCAGCCCTGACATTTATATACTTTTCACCTATGTGGTTGTTGGATGAGGCGCCTCGATTTTAGGTCTGTAAGGACCGGGAAACGTGTGTTCAGGAATAACTAATCCTCAAACATAAGAGAGGACCGGCCCTGAAGATCCAGGGGTTACCCAGAGTGTGTAGTCCCGAGGCATTTGCTAGAGTGTCTCGAAGCGGAGAGGAGCTTGCCCCTTGCCTCGACTCATGACGGAAATCCAATTTCCAATACGTGTATTTCGGTTTTATTTGTAGAGCCTAGTATGGCGACATGATAGATGGTACCCATGCCGCCTAGGATTGATATTTATGATTGAAATTGTTCTGACACTATACACTTATTATAGTATCAAATGATTTGTTTTAAACGTACCAAACATGTTTGGCAATTATAAGGGAAAACCCTATCCTCCGGCTTGCGTTGCATTGTGTGATGGGACCTGGGTCTTATAATAGCTTCATTTTTCGAAAAAGCATTGCGCTGTTTATTCTATGCACTGGTATTCTTAGGAGGAAACCTGTTCCGTGTTATACGGCGTGGTCCCTTGAATTACTCTCTTTTAAAGTAAAGCTTTTAATAACTGTTTTAGTTCTCACACCAGTCACATGACTGACCTGGAGTTTATTGTTTTAACCTAAACTCTGGGTGCCCTTATTTTCGACACGGGCATCTAGTAGTTTTGGTTTTGCAGATTTTTATTCACAGGATCCTGATTTACAGCTGGAATGATATCCGGAAAGCTCTGTATCCGTATATCACCTTCAGTTGTGCTTGTATTATTTTCCGCTGCTATGTAATTTATCGTAATCTCTAATATTTGTCGAATGTAATTTATTCATTTATACTCTGTATATTCTTGTATTCTGATGGAATTGTTGTGATTACAATGAAATGTTCTTCCGTCTGCGTTCTGATTTGTCCTGTTCTCAAACGATCAGGGGTTTCGAACGGTCTAGATCGGTTTAACGACTGATTCGGATCGAGCGAAATTCCAGGCCGTCACATTTGTTATCAGAGCTTTGGTTTACAGAGCTCGAGAACAAGACACATTAGAACCATACGAAAGAATTCATCAGATATTGGATTAGTAATATCCAATTAGAATGACTCGTTAGAGATAGGATCAGTAGTATCCTAGAACGAGTGTGAAGAGTATATTTTTCAAATTAAAACAATATTGTTTTGAAAATTTAAATCGTTTTACACGTATTTGATTATTTATTTATTTTGAATATGGGCAATCCAATATATAAAGATTTCGCGTATACGCGTCATGAATGTATATTCGAAGTTTTAATATACTGGATAGATATAGAATCACATTCTAGACACCCGGAGATGGTTCTGATGATTGATATATCATCATCAGAATTTGTGTTCGTGTTTCGAAGGTATGATATCTATATATTTCCATTAGACTGGTGTGAGAACCAAAACTTATATAGATAGATTTATGGATTGTGATTTGGCATCAAAAATAAGATTTTCAGTATATATATCAAAATTATGAATTTGAAACGTTAAATTCACTAATTGATTGATGTTTGCGCTGTTTGTTTATTTGTTTAATAATTTTGAACCCTTATGCCTAATAGAATCAAATATTGAATTATATTGAAAATTGGTCGCATTTGCTAGTATATACATGTATTTACATTGAACAGGTCATAGCACGGAGGCTAGAGCAGAGAATAAAATTTGTTTGCCCGACAAATAGGTACATGTTTATCATAATTTACTGTTTCGTTTGGGTGATGATGATTTTATGAGCCTATTGGCTAGCCGCTTGGCTTTTTCTTTTTCTTTTTGAGATCAGTAGGCCTGTATGGCAATTTCGGGATTTTCCCGTGGCTCCCGGTGCAGGGGAGGTTACGGCGAAATTTTTCGAAAATTTAGGGTGTTAGCCAAATTTTTGAAAATTTGAAAAGTTTTTAGAAAATGAAAAGTTGAAGAACTTAAGCCGTAATCAAAATACTGGAAGTTGAGTTGAATTGTTAAACAACTTTTGGCTTCGTTCCTTTTCGGGGACGAAAAGTTTTAAGTGGGGGAGATTGTAACAACCCGAAAATCTGAGCCAGTTTAAAATTTTTATTTTGGCAATTTTAGCGAAGTTTGAAGATTTAAAATGAATTATTTTAAATAACATCGACAAGAAATTTATTTGAATATATTTAGAGCGTATATATTATATACGTCGTCGTTAGAATATAAATAATTATATATAATTATAAATAGAATTGAAAATGGCACGGTAGTTCGATAATTCGATTTCAAACTTCAATTGAACGTACCGGGTGCAAAATAATCCGGATTTTAGTGAAACCAAAAATAATAGGATCTATTTGTGAATATCTTTCCAACGAATTCGAAAAATTGAAATTTCATAGCGGGAATCAAAAGATATATCCAGTTGAAAATTCTGAATAGTCGCTATGAAATTCAGGCCCTTAAAAATGGAAAATTTTCAAACGACCTCGGATTTCGACGAAACCACTTTTGTTGGATCCGCAGTGTCAAATTATTGCTAGATTTCAAATTTCATAATTTTTCGAATCAATATGTGAGCGTGGCATAGGAAAACGCGTTTGACCAGTTTTAGTTGATTTTAATCGACTGGAAAATGGCCATTTTTCCAACGGTCTCAGAATTCGACG